>CM064503.1:36816158-37072090 GCA_032716605.1 Paralithodes platypus | reverse complement strand
ACCTCGATTATTACGGAAATTAGTCCGGCAAGCCCTGATTCCATTGTTAACAACAAGGAATCACAGTGTTGTGGTACCTAGACGACTGGCTGGTGGTGGCTGAAACACAACAATTATGCATCAAACATGTCCTCATCATTTTAAATCATGTCAAAACTCTAGGGTTCAAGGTAAATCTGGTAAAGTCAAACCTTGTTCCCTCACGAGTAATTCAGTGGATAGGGCTGGTCTGGGACACGGCCGCTCTCACTCTGAGTCAGAGTGTGGACAATCGCAACAGGTTTCGCAGGAAACTGTTCATGTTTCTTCACAGTCTGACTACGACGCGGAGGGTCTGGGAGTCTCTGGTCGGCTCTCTCAACTGGATCCAACTAACTGTCATGTTGGGCCGGTTGAAAGTAAAACGTTTAATATTGGAAGGCAACAAATATTTCCCACTCTTACCGGCGGGAAAATTATGGCCCATCCCGAAAATTAATCCACACCTTACTAGCGGTCTGGGCAAAGAGGGAAACGTTGCACTCAATAATGTAATGGACCTCTCCTCCACCAACGGTATGGGTAGACACGGATGCGTCAGGCACAATAGGGTGGGGATTTCAGTCAAATCAGGGGCACCAGGGTCAGGGGCTTTGGTCCCACTTAGAAATCTCTCACATCAATGTCAAAGAATTACTAGTCCCCTTGTATTTCCTTCAGGCTAACGGCCCTGCGTTACGGGGCAAGTCGGTGGCCTTCAGAATGGACAATCTGAATGCAGTTCACTGTATTCAGAAACAAGGATCAACGAGGTCAAGGAGGTTGCTAAACGTGTCGGAAGAGATTTTTACTCTAGCCAACAGACTAGACATTTACCTTCACGCATCTTATCTCCCAGGCGTAGCGAACGTCTGGGCAGACGCTCTGTCCCGGAGACAGAGCACGACAGTAGAATGGGAGCTCAAGCAACCCATTTTCAACCTAATGATTGCAGAGCTCTCCCATCCACAAGTGGATCTGTTTGCGTCCGAGGAGACTCACAAACTCCCTCTATACCTCACCCGCCGGACGAAAACGCCGGCAGGGGGGCCAGACGCCCTAGTGACAGACTGGAACAGATGGAGCTCCATCTATCTGTTTCCGCCGCCAGATGCGTCACTAATGTGCCACGTAGTGAACAAACTACGAGATTATCGAGGCTTAGTCTCACTAATCGCGCCCCTGTGGCCGGCGCAGTTGTGGTACCAGCAATTGAAAACGTGGTGCCCGCACCCGGTGTCGCTCCCAGTCGGGTATTTCCACTTAGACACGATTGGCAACCTAGCGACCTCGCTGACTTTTGCATTATGGACATTCAGGAGGCCAAGTGGCTAGCACCATACGGTAGAGATGTGACCAATTAATTATTAAATCAATATACTCAGTCTACGAAACGACAGTATCACTCACATTGGCAAGCCTTTACTTCTTGGATCATCAGAACAGAACAGACTGTGCCATCAGTAGCTTTAGTTTTCAATTATTTAAATTATCTGTTTGAGCAGAAACATTTATCTGTGGTAACGTTAAAAAATCACTTAACTGCGATTAGAGTGCCCTTTTTAGACCTTACAGGTCTCCATACCGGTGGCGGAGGAAACAGGTTTTATGAGAGCTTGTTTTAAACTCCACCCACCTCCCCGTCAGCTCATGCCTACTTGGTCTCTGGACAAAGCTTTGTCTTTACTTCACTCTCGTCTGTACCAAAATACTGCAGATTTTGCATTACTCTTAAAAAAGGCTGTTTTCCTTTTGGCTTTGGCCGCCGGGAACAGAGTGTCTGAGCTGGCGGCGATGAGCAACACACCTAATTGTCTTAGGTTTGGTAGACTTAATGAATGTATTTACATTGCACCTTCCCCGGGATTTGTAGCCAAGAATGAGCACAGTGCACACGTGTTTTTTTTAGTTCACGGTGCCGGCGTTAAAAAGGGGAAAGGTGCATCATAATCTATGTCCAGTGCAAGCTCTAACCAAATATTTGAGAGTAGCTCCTCTAAACCCCCAAGGTGCTTTATGGGTAGCAAGTACGGGTAAACGCTTACTGAAACGGCGATTAGCCTCTCTTCTGGTCGAAGTCATTAATGAGAGTAATCCCGGCGTTGTGGGTCGGGCCCACGATTTACGCAAATGGGCAGCCTCTTTACGTTTCCTGAAAAAAAATTCAGTAGAAGATATTGCGTCCACTCAGTTGTGGGCGTCTAATCATACGTTTTTGTCTAGATACTTGTCAGTTGCTCTAGATTATAGGTTTGACTCCTGTAAGGAGATAAAGAAAACCTAATATTTAGTAGTGGCCCCGTAATCATTGACGAACATGCCTATTACATAAGGCATCCTCTTCAAACACTAATCCGCCGTAGTTTGAATCTACCGCGCAGAGCATTTAAAAACTGAGGAGCCTTCATCATGAGCGCACGCGACCTCACTCATGGCTTCAGTCATTATGAATTGGGTTCTCACTACGAAAAAACTTCGTAAAAAATAAAAACAAAAAGAAAATAAGAATAACTATCCAATAAGCTTTCCATCATATCGTGGATGTACTTGTGTGGATTTCTGACCAGACGCTGATTCAGGCGTCATTCCTCCTTCACTGACATATCAAGTAAACCAAAATCCTTAATACATCAACGAATGGGAAGGGGACGGTCGGGAGGGCCCCAGTCGTCAATGATTACGGGGCCACTACTAAATATTAGGTTTTCTTTATCTCCTTACAGGAGTCAAACCTATAATTTATTAGTGGCCCCTCCATCATTGACGAACATGCCTGATATCTAAGACTGGAGGGGGACATTCGTAATCATATCATAACTCTAGAAAAGCAGATAATAAAAACAACCACATAGTATTCTTACTTTTGAAAAATGTATTTAATACGGCGTAGGCCGGAAATATACAAGAAAAGGGGGTTCAGGCAGGTGCGTGCTTCAAAGAAGCCTGCCCGACAAAAATGGGTAACCCTGAAGATTCTGAACACAGATCTGTAGTTACAAAAGGCACCCCACTCAACGAGTGGTGACAAAAATAATAAGTTATAAGTTTATATGTGCACATCATAAACCCCAAAATACATGTGGAGATCAATTGCAAATGAACTCCATTGAACTAATATTACATTGCTTTCGCAGCTAAAACTACTATAACAACACCGTTGTTTTGTACTAAACCCTGTACTAGCACAATTTCTCGCAGAGAAATTTTCATATCACATTTTAACCTTAAATTGTATCACAGCTCTCACACTCCGGCGGGTTCTAGGGTGTCCTATGTCAACTGACTGCACCCCCCCCCCCCTTCCGTGAAAGTAAACATAAGTGACTGCAGGGCCACCTAGACCCTCTGCCTTAAAGCTATACATGGTAAGGAAGGTTTGTCTAGAGCAACTGACAAGTATCTAGAGAGAAACGTATGATTAGACACCCACAACTGTGTGGACGCAATATCTTCAACTGAAAAGTTTTTCAGGAAACGTAAAGAGGCCGCCCATTTGCGTAAATCGTGGGCCCTACCCACAACGCCGGGATTACTCTCTTTAATGACTTCTACCAGAAGAGAGGCTAATCGCCGTTTAAGTAAGCGTTTACCCGTACTCGCTACCCATAAAGCACCTTGGGGGTTTTGAGGATCTATTCTCAAATATTTGGTTAGAGCTTGCACTGGACATAAATTATGATGCACCTTTCCCCTTTTTAATGCCGGCACCGTGAACTCAGAAAACACGTGTGCACTATGCTCATTCTTGGCTACAAACGCCGGGGAGGGTGCAATGGAAATTGAATCATTAAGTCTACCAAACCTAAGACAATTAGGTGTGTTGCTCATCGCCGCCAGCTCAGACACTCTGTTTCCGGTGGCCAAAGCCAAAAGGAAAACTGCCTTCTTTAAGATTAAAGCAAAGTCTGCAGTATTTTGATACAGACGAGAATGAAGTAAAGACAAAGCTTTGTCCAGAGACCAAGTAGGCATGAGCTGACGGGGAGGTGGGCGGAGTTTAAAACACGCTCTCATAAATCCTGTTTCCTCCGCCACCGGTATGGATAGACCTGTAAGGTCGAAAAAGGGCACTCTAATCGCAGTTAAGTGATTCTTCAAAGTTACCACAGATAAACGTTTCTGCTCAAACAGATAGTTCAAGTAATTAAAAACCAATGCCACTGAGGGTACAGTTTGTTCCGTTCTAACAATCCAAGAAGTAAAAGCTTTCCAATGTGATTGATATTGTCGCTTAGTAGACTGAGTATATTGATTGAGCAATTTATTGGTCACATCCCTACCGTATGGTGCTAGCCACTTGGCCTCCTGAATGTCCATAATGCAAAAGTCAGCGAGGTCGCTAGGTTGCCAATCGTGTCTAAGTGGAAGTACCCGACCGGGAGCGATACCGGGTCCGGGCACCACATTATTAATTGCTGGTACCACACCTGCGCCGGCCACAGGGGCGCGATTAGCGAGACTAAGCCTCGATAAACTCGTAGTTTGTTCACTACGTGGCACATTAGTGACGCATCTGGCGGCGGAAACAGATAGATGGAGCTCCATCTGTTCCAGTCTGTCACTAGGGCGTCTGGCCCCCCTGCCGGCGTTATCGCCCGGCGGGTGAGGTATAGAGGGAGCTTGTGAGTCTCGTCGGACGCAAAAAGATCCACTTGTGGATGGGAGAGCTCCGCAATCATTAGGTCGAAAATGGGTTGCTTGAGCTCCCATTCTACTGTCGTGCTCTGTCTCCGGGACAGAGCGTCTGCCCAGACGTTCGCTACGCCTGGGAGATAAGATGCGTGAAGATAAATATCTAGACTGCTGGCTAGAACAAAAATCTCTTCCGACACGAGTAGCAACTTCCTTGACCTCGTTGACCCTTGTTTCTGAATACAGTGAACTGCATTCAGATTGTCCATTCTGAAGGCCACCGACTTGCCCCGTAACGCCGGGCCGTGAGCCTGAAGGAAATACAAGGGGACTAGTAACTCTTTGACATTTATGTGAGAGATTTCTAAGTGGGACCAAAGCCCCTGACCCTGGTGCCCCTGATTTGACTGAAATCCCCACCCTATGGTGCCTGACGCATCCGTGTCTGCCCATACCGTTGGAGGAGGAGAGGTCCATGACATGATTGAGTGCAATGTTTCCCTCTTCGCCCAGACCGCTAGTAAGGTGTGGATTAATTTTGGTATGGGCCATAATTTTCCCGCCGGTAAGAGTGGGAAATATTTGTTGCCTTCCAATATTAATCGTTTTACTTTCAACCGGCCCAACTTGACAGTTAGCTGAATCCAGTTGAGAGAGCCGACCAGAGACTCCCAGACTCTTCGTGTCGTAGTCAGACTGTGAAGAAACCTGAACAGTTTCCTGCGAAACCTGTTGCGATTGTCCACACTCTGACTCAGAGTGAGAGCGGCGGTGTCCCAGACCAGCCCTATCCACTGAATTACTCTTGAGGGAACAAGGTTTGACTTTACCAGATTTACCTTGAAGCCTAGAGTTTTGACATGATTTAAAATGATATTGACATGTTTTATGCATAATTGTTGTGTCTCTGCCACCACCAGCCAGTCGTCTAGATACCACAACACTCTGATTCCCTGTTTTAACAACGGCATCAGGGCTTGCCGGACTAGTTTCGTGTATAGTCGAGGTGCTAGGTTCAAACCGAACGGCATCCTCTGAAAAACAAAATTTTGGTGCCTGATCCTCAAGGCCAGAAACCTTTGAAATCTTTTGTTGACCGACACGTGCCAATAGGCGTCTGTCAGGTCTAGGGAACACATCCAGCCTCCCGGCGGAAGTGTTAGCCTGATTTGATGAACTGTTAACATTCTGAAAGACTCGTTGTAAATGTGAAGATTCAGATAAGACAGGTCTACGACCGGCCTCATCTGAACACTGTCCCGTTTGGGAACCAAAAACAGTTTTGACGTGAATACAGGGTAATCTGGAGGGACCGGGATGATGACATTCTTGGCAATCATCTCCTGGACCAGCGACTCCACCTCTAATGAAACACAATTTGCCGTTGTCGGCTGACGTAAGCGAGGTCGCCGGAGCCACTGCCAAGTGATGCCTTTGCGTGCCACCATCCGTGCCCAGGTTTTTAACGGCCATGCTTGGTGACACGTTCGGAACGACCCAGTTAGCAGACAAGGGTTCGCCGGCTGTACTTCCCTCGGTTCCTCCGGCCTTAAGATAGGCACTGGGAGTGAGAGAGACTTTAGTTTTTTGATGGTGGGTTTGGTGGTGTTGGACGCTTCGCCGGCTGGCTGGTGTGGGCCGAAGACTGGCCCTGTCCCGGCTTATACTGGCCGCGTCCTCTCTGTCTATGCCTGTACTGACCCAGGGATGATTGGGAGGACTTAGGCGGAAGAAAAGGCTTAGAACCCCCTGGCTGAGCTTTAGTAGGAGGCCTAGGTTTGGGGAAGTTAAATGCAGGTTTCTTAGCCTGTGCGGGACTGTGCTTCACGGCCTGTGCCATGTTAAACACTGTTCGCCATACATCAGGGGACATTAAAGAAGGAGTAAGTACTGGGGACATTACCACCTGGTTAGCAATGCGATCAGGCAGCTTGCGAACTAATGACATCCTAAGATCCTGTCGTGCTCGCACCGCCTCAAGTAAGGCTGTGCGTATGTCACCTAAGGATTGAATCGACGACTGAAGAATCAGACGCCGGGATAACTCAACTGATCTTCGAGCATCCGCGTCTGCGATTGCCTGAGTAGACCGGAGTAAAGACTTAGCCACCTGCTGAGAAACTATGTACTGTGAAAACAGGCGGAAAGCTTTTCCCCTTAGCCTAAATTCTCTGTCTAGGTGAGTAGGGGTAGGGGTAGTGAATGGGTCCTTTAGTTCACAAAGATTAATCTTAGGGGCAGCTAGAAAAGAAAATAAAGCTGACGGAACTCCGCCGGCAGAACCTACCGGCATGGAGAACCATGAATGTGTATCCTGAGGGATCTGGTGGGAAGATTTAGAAGTGAAAGTGGTTGCAAAGTTTTGAGCCTCTACCTCCCAATCCACCCAAGGTCCTGGTCCCAACTGTCCCACCTTCAAAACTGGATTAGCTGTCTCGTCTGTGACGGTCTGTAAATCTAGTTCAGGAGTAAGAGCCGACAGAGCCTTAATATCATTAAACCCATCCAGCTTAGACCAGTCTGAAAAAAGTTTTGAAGCTGAGGCAGGGGGTAAAGCAGGCTTAGATGCATAAACAAAATAATCCTGATGATAATAACTAGGTATAGCCTTGATATTTACGTCCAAAACATTACCCAAGGCATCCAATGCCCTTAATTTCTTTGACTTATTTCCCTGGATAAACCACTCACGTGGTACCGGGAGTTCCCCTGACAAGGTAGGCTGGGCAAGCTCTGGCTTAGAGGGGTTCAAAAGAACCCATGACTCGTCTGGCCCATAAAGCAGGGGCATAGCTACCTTTCTAAGAGGCTCTTTGTCTAGAGGGGGTGGATAACCATCCGTGATGACCCTGACATTTGACGTAGTGAATGCCGCCGTAGCTGGCTTAGAGCTCCCTGCCGGTGACAGAGTAGGAGGGTTAGGAATCTTAGATAAATCGATTGACGTTATCAGAGGCCGTACCGCAGAACTTGTCAAGGGAGCCCCCAAGTCCATTGTGGGGTTTTCTCGTTGTTGACTAAAGAATTTAGATAGAGCATGAGTAAGTAACCATCAATTTCTTGTGCTGTAACAAACTGGTTAGATGCAGAACTTACAGGTGAATCAGTATTATCATGGGCGGCGTCCAGGCCTGAGCCTGACCCTTGTCCTTCCCTATCTGAAATTATTGACACTTCATCTTGTTCCTCCCGATCCTCCTGAGAAGACCCCGCCGAGGCAGGGGCACCTTGTTTCCAAGATAAGTCAGGGATAGAGGATGGGGTCGCCGCGTCCCTGTGGACATCGGCTACTGTGTGACTCGTATGAGTCGGACGTGGATGGTCAGACCCTGGTTGAGCAAACCGCCAAACACCGAGGCTCTGGCCTACGCTCTCTTGAGAGTCTGAAACATTCTCAATTATTGAATTTCCTGAACTTTCCATTTCTAGGGTTAAAATATCAATAGGTAAATCTTGTTTAGGGACAGGCGCTTCACTATACTCTGAGGCTGTAACAGAAACATTTTCAGGTGTAGAGGTACGACGAGATGCACTAGACTTAGGAGAATGTCGAGAGGACTTCCTATGGGAATCCTTTTTGGAGGATTTGTGGCTACGGTGTGACCGCGAACTAGACTTAGATTTGGAAGAATCACCACCATGACCACTGGTGGAAGCTTCCGTCTTACTCTTCTTACTCGCCGGGGAAGAGGCACGACTTGAAGACTGCTGTCTGAGAGGTGACCTTGACCTCGATCTCGCCTGCGACGAGGAGGTGGCTGCCGGGGGAGTAGGCTCTCTCGGGCGTTTAGACGTATCCACAAACGATACAGAACCCTGGCTAGTCTCTGTCGGCTTAAAACCCGTTACTCTAGAGGTACGTTTAGGGGGAGGGTGCTCTGACAGCAACTTATCCCAAAGTGGGACGTTGTCACATTGAAGTGACTTATGTGCGACAATGGTAGTGTAGGCCGACATCTGTTGTCTGACCTCTCTCAACGCTACCGCCGCGGTCTTGTCATTGTCACACAGGACTTTTTTGGCCTATTGGGAGCAAAAGGAACAATTAAGTGTAACCCAGAGACCCCTTGAACGGTCTAGACATTTAACACACCTTATGCAAAGGGTATGCGCAAAAATCGGGATACCCGCGCAAGTAGGGGTAATGCACAGGGCAAAAACTGGGGCCACAGTAGCCATGACAGAGACTGGTGTGAGGAAACTACCGCCGGGTCTGTATTGGTCCGCCGGAGCTCAGCTCTGGAAAAATAAAGAAAAATTTCCAGGAATTAATGCTCATAAGGTTAACCCAAGTGTTCGCATACAAGTGTTAATAACCCGCCGGGTAACGGGATGCAAAGACACAGCTAACACATCTCGCTACGCGGCGGGGTGTAAAGAGGCTAAACAAATCTTTTTAGCTAAAGAACATGAAGAATACCCTCTGATATAATGGTCCAGCATGGCACTTATAGTCTGTAGGAGGTGGTGACTGTCTCAAGATTCAATTTTGTAAAAAAGCCCCCCTCATAAAGACGCCGGCCCTTGAAATATTTTAGTAGAATAGCCCAGGGCAGGAATATACGAGATCTGATTTTTTAACGAATTGTCCCAAAAGATCGTCGTAAAAATAGAAGGCGGCGATACTGAATGTATCACCAAATTAAGGTTAATCGAAATTGAATTTGTTATAAATTCCTTAGTTCCTCCACTTAGGAGCACCCGCCGGGTGTGGGCATCGATTTGGTTAAACCTCATTGAACCTTCAATTGCCGTAAGAGTAAAGGCAGCGATACACAGAGTATCACTAAAATGGATTGGTTAGCTATATGAGACCTAAGTCGTTTATCCCACCCTGCCTCAGGTGCACCCGCCGGGTGAGAAGTCTAAAAGTTAACCCCACAAGTTCCTGACCCACTTCTTTGTAAAAGATCGCCGGGGAGGAACGCCTAAACAACAGCTAGGTTTTCCATGTGGTTGTCGTAAACCAGGTAGAAAAAACCTATAAAAACGAATGTTCGCAAGAACGTCGTTTTTTATATATATATATATATAAGGATGGGTACAGCCATCCCGCCGGGAATTAAAGGAGGCCTGAAACCAGGCACCCACAGAGACGCAGTCCTGGAGAGCCACAGACACCTCCCCACGCCGGGGAACCAGCCAGAGTTAAAAACCACGTGTGGCCCAACACGGCTCATCGGTCAGGATTTTTCATGGTGAAACCGAGAAAAAACCCGCCGGAAGGCAAGCCCCACCCTGAACAGACACCATCTGAACAATACGACACGAGGAGAGTCACGCACGACTAACCAAGGTCACAACATAATCCGTGGAATTAGCCAATACACAACTAAACCAGGAAACAATTATAGTCCGAGGAATTAGCCAATACACAACTAAAACCCGGATACACATGACACAGTAGGGCATATTTATAATAATAAATAATAACACTAGACATGTGGCAAAGCTACGAGCGGCTGGCTAGGCCTAGGTAGACGGCATGAAAATAGTTGAAATATAAACACACACTGGAATATCACAACAGGAACCACCGCCAACACACCACCGTAGCGACAACTTCCCACCCCGGGAAGCCTGACAAGGACCCAGAAAAAACTTCACTAAGTGAAGAAAAATACGCTGGGAACGTCAGAAAAACACAGCTTACCTCATCAGAAGGATAAAAGGCAGCAATAATTAACGCGTAATGAAAGCCGCCTGCATCACAAACTAACACAACTGTGAAAAGTTCACGTGTCCACAACAGGACCACGAGGGTACATCCGAAATAGATGCCCCATACACACGACCCAAAATACACTGCACTGCGGGCAACCAGCCCAGGACACTCCTGCTACGCCTATCCTAACCTTACTCGATACATCCTAGAGTAAAACAAATGAGAAAAAACTCACTAGGGACGCAACGAATGCGGAACCAGCGGAGCGTGGAAGGTACGTCCGGGCAGGCTGAGCGCAGAGCAGAGAAGGAGGAATGACGCCTGAATCAGCGTCTGGTCAGAAATCCACACAAGTACATCCACGATATGATGGAAAGCTTATTGGATAGTTATTCTTATTTTCTTTTTGTTTTTATTTTTTACGAAGTTTTTTCGTAGTGAGAACCCAATTCATAATGACTGAAGCCATGAGTGAGGTCGCGTGCGCTCATGATGAAGGCTCCTCAGTTTTTAAATGCTCTGCGCGGTAGATTCAAACTACGGCGGATTAGTGTTTGAAGAGGATGCCTTATGTAATAGGCATGTTCGTCAATGATGGAGGGGCCACTAATAAATATTCCTTACCATGTATAGCTTTAAGGCAGAGGTCTAGGTGGCCCTGCAGTCACTTTTGTTTACTTTCAAGGGAAGGGGGGGGGGGGGGGGGTGCAGTCAGTTGACATAGGACACCCTAGACCCCGCCGGAGGGTGAGAGCTGTGATACAATTTATGGTTAATGTGATATGAAAATCTCAGCGAGAATTGTGCTAGTACAATGTTAGTACAAAATAACGAGGTTGTTATAGTAGTTCTACCTCCGAAAGCAATATAATATTACAACAGTGAAGAGCCTTTGCAAATTATCTCCGATTATTTTGGGGTTTATTATGTGCACATATAAACTATAACTTGTTATTTTTGTCACACTCGTTGAGTGGGTGCCTTTGTAAATACAGATCTGTTCACAGAATCTTCAGAGTTACCCATTTTTGTCAGGCAGGCTTCTTTGAAGCACGCACCTGCCTGAACCCCTTTCTTGTATATATCCGGCCTACGCCTTATTAAATATATTTTCAAAGTAAGAATACTGTGGTTTTATTATCTGCTTTTCTAGAGTTATGATATGATTACGAATGTCCCCTCCAGTCTTAGAATCAGGCATGTTCGTCAATGATGGAGGGGCCACTAATAAATATAGGTTTGACTCCTGTAAGGAGATAAAGAAAACCTAATATTTAGTAGTGGCCCGTAATCATTGACTGGGGCCCCTCCCGACCATCCCCTTCCCATTCGTTGATGTTTGAGGATTTTGTTACTTGATATGTCAGTGAAGGAAGAATGACGCCTGAATCAGCGTCTGGTCAGAGATCCACACAAGTACATCCACGATATGATGGAAAGCTTATATGATAGTTATTCTTATTTTCTTTTTATTTTTATTTTTTACGAAGTTTTTTCATAGTGAGAACCCAATTCATAATGACTGAAGCCATGAGTGAGGTCGCGTGCGCTCATGATGAAGGCTCCTCAGTTTTTAAATGCTCTGCGCGGTAGATTCAAACTACGGCGGATTAGTGTTTGAAGAGGATGCCTTATGTAATAGGCATGTTCGTCAATGATTACGGGGCCACTACTAAATATTAGGTTTTCTTTATCTCCTTACAGGAGTCAAACCTATAATGTTGCATTAGTAATGCAACAATGTCACTACTATGTTCATAAGACATCTCTATGTAATACTCTACATAGTAATTGCTCCAATGAGCATTTGAGGTGATGCCCCCTTTTTGGTAAGGCAATTTGCAAGTTGACTCCTTGTATCCACCCACTCCACACCAGTAACTTCTCTTTTAGCCAGCATATCTTTCATGCAGGCAATATTAATCCTAAGGTACTTATCATCCACCTTCTTAACAGACCTTAGTTCTTCTACGAGAGACCTATTATCCACATAGCATTTTATAGGCACTTCCCCAATATCACCAATATCTTCCAGTATTTTTCCAATATAATATGCACTCTCAGCTGTTTCCAACAGAGCCATAGTTTCTGCTGCTAATGTGGACTTCACCACTCTCCTTATTTTCCTTGATTTCCACATGACAGGACATTTTCTACCCTCTGTGTCAGTTAGAAAAACTATGACAACACCTTGAGAGCCACAATCGGTCAAGTTTGCAAATGAAGCGTCACTGTAACATTCTAGGTGCAGTCCTTCAGTCAGAGTGGGAATGAATATATGTACTTGATCAGTCTTTACTCTCTTAACTACCTTATTAGCGTCCATCATGTCACCAACAGTACATTTCTTTATCAAGGTGCTCAAAGAACAAACATCAAACGAAATATCTGGCCTAGTCTGGGTCCCTACCCAATTGAGTTGACCAACAACTGACCTATTCTTGTGAACTTCTTCCTCGTTTAGTCCTGAATCTTTTCTTTGAGCCCTTTTATGACTTATGTCCACTTGTTTCAGCGACTTTATGTAGCTTTCTTGATCTATACTAATTCCATCGGCCGTTTTCTGTATATTCAAGCCTACATACTTGAACTTCTTGGAATCAGCTGATCCCACCAGATTTTTTTTTTTCAATTTTGAAACCACACACTCTTCAAACTGATCAGTACCACCCCAACAAAAGTTGTCCACATGAATACACACAATGCCTTCCAAATTATTATCTCTGGTATACATAAACATTGCTGGATCAAATCTCGACATTCTCATACCAAGCATAATCAGTTCTTCTTTTACAGTGTCATACCACACTCTTGCAGCATCACTCAGTCCATAAACCGTCTTTTTAAGTTTCCAAATTCTTCCACTGAAGAATTCCGGCGGAGGATGTAAATATACCTCACGTTTAATGCCGTTACCTTGCAGGAATGCCGATTTAATGTCTATCGTGTGACATGACCACCCTTTCATTTGTATAGAAGCTAGAGCCAACCTCAATGATTCTTTACCACATGTAGGCGATTCGGTGTTTACCTCATCCTTAAGCTCTTCCTCGAATCCGCGAGCCACCAGTCTGGCTTTCACAATCCTACCTTGTTTAGTCTCTTTCTCGGTCACAATCCACCTTGTGGAAATAATGTCCTGACCTTCCCATTCCACTTCATATACATCATTCTCTCTCCAACTGTCTATTTCTTTTCTCTTGGCTTCCATAGACTTTTCACCTGAACATGTAATCATTATTTCCTCCTCATCTTCTAATTCTCTAATTTCATTAATGTCCTTCACGAAATCCATCCAGGTCTCTTCTCCGTTCTCTTCATTACGATAGTTAAAGCAATTCTTAACTTTACCCGATGCTTTGCCTGCCCTGCTCAAGATCTTGACGTTAATCCTCTCATTGGAATCTGTAAGTGATACCTCATATCGCTTTCCTACCTTTGGGATAGCATTCCTTTCCTCATTACAATCCTCCACAGTTTCACCACTTACATCATCGCCATCACTGTCATCATCACTCACTGCAGCGGCCTTCTCTGTCGTCTCCTCTGTAGTCTGTAAACTGCTTCTACCTTCATTACTAGAGCTAACCACATTACTGGCCGAGTATCCTTTCACTCTGCATACATGGGCCCTTACAACATAACCTCCATGCCGCAAAATGTTAACCTTACCATCCTTACCTATAACTCTTGCAGGACCTCGCCAGCTGTCCTCGCCTTCTCGTTTATAATAGACATAATTGCCTATCTTAACATCTTCATCATTTGTTTTACGAATGTTATGTGACAAAGCCCTTTTAATTCTCTCGTTAGCATCAGATTTCACAAATTCCTCTCTACACTTACGCAAAGCATTCAAATTATTAGCTACAATCTGAGAGGATGTAACATTTTCCAAGGCTGGAGGGTTATCTGCTGCTATGTTAGGATGGTTAGGATTAAAACTAAACACCAACTGATTAGGGGAGAATCCATTATTGTTGTGAAGAGCATTCCTGGCAGCCACAGCCCAAGCCAGTGCAGTTTCTATGTTGCATTTAGTATCTTCTTTAATCTTTAGTACGTTAGCCTTTAGCACTGCATTCAGTCTTTCACACGTCCCATTACTCCATGGACTTTCTGCGGCAGTACACATTATCTCAATGTTGAAATTCTCACCCATGCTCCTGAAATCCATATTATTAAATTCTCCTCCATTATCAGTCAACATCTTCTTGGGTGTGCCAAATATTGCTATCCAGTATCTCATAACAGCATCTATAATCACACTTGGGGTTTTATTTTTGATCACGCATGCATTACAGTATCTAGTAGCGAGATCAATCATTACAAGGAAATACTTATCCTCAAAGAATTTCAGGTCCATACTTACAACGTCATTGAAGTTCCTCGCCATTGGCATACTAACCACAGGTCTAGACGGTGTTCTCTGGAACTTACTACAAGTTTCACATGATTCTCCAACATTTCTTATTTCATCTTCTAACTCTGCATCTATGATACCAGCTTCCTTGACCAATGTGATAAGTTTTTCCTTTGTAGGGTGGGCAAATTGCTTATGGAGTTTCAATGCTTTCTTCTTGGCATCACCTTTTCCATAGCTGTACAAGACATACCTCATGAAGTTCCTGTCCTCTCTGAAACACTCGAATTTATTTATAGGCATAGCATAATGACCAGTGCTAGTGATTTTCAAGTTCTTAATTCTACCATACTTCCAGTCAACTTTGTCCTCAGCCAAATTCATCACCATACCCATCTTTTTCATGAAAGATTTACTTAGCAAAAGTGGTATATCCGATTCAACAACATCCGTCTCGATCATTAGCCTTTCTTTACCAATATAAGCGGGTATGCTGACTTTCCTATGGGCTTTCACTGTGTTACCATCACCAAACCGGAATGATTTATTGGTGCTATACTCCTTAACTTTACTCTTATCTCATTATCTCATTATCTTGATGATAACCTCATCATCCTTA
This sequence comes from Paralithodes platypus, assembly GCA_032716605.1. Taxonomy (NCBI): domain Eukaryota; kingdom Metazoa; phylum Arthropoda; class Malacostraca; order Decapoda; family Lithodidae; genus Paralithodes; species Paralithodes platypus. The sequence continues at coordinate 37,056,793 of CM064503.1, read as the reverse complement.
ACGACATCCATCAACATACCCATATTCCTCACCAAGCCCTCTATAACCCATCATCTCCAGACATCACCTTTTGCTCCCCAGAACTCGCCCCCACAACATCCTGGAGGGTGGTCAGAACCTTAGGCTCTGACCACCTCCCGATCATTATCACCACCAAAACCAGACTCACCCCAGCTAGCCACAAACACACATACACCAATTATAAAAGAGCTAACTGGGAAGCATTCACAAATGAGACAGAACAACACTTCACAACTCTAAACAGTACACCCATCACTAACATCAACAATGCTGTACACATACTCAATAAAACTATCCAAAACGCTGACAAGAAACACATTCCAAGAGGTAACAGAAAAAGACACAACCCCAACTTCACACCAGAAATTCAAAACCTCATCAGACAACGCGACATACTGAAACACTCCCCAGCACCCCACACACAAGACATCACACAACAAATTCAAGCACTCAACACCCAAACTAACAACAAAATACAAGAACAACAAAAAACTAAATTGGAATAACTTCCTACAAACACTTGATCACAAAACAAACCCCCAAAAACTATACAAAACACTAAACAGCATCACACTTTCCAACAGCAACACAACACAATCACATGCTGCAATCACAACAACAGACTCTACTCCTTCATGTAAACAACAAGCAAACACTCTCATCAATCACTTTTCACATGTCAGCCACCTAAAACCTCACAAAGACGACCGACGTGTCATCCGCCGTAAGAGACAATTCCCCACAGACCCTGACTATACACCCTTCACCAATCACCAGACAAAGCATATCATCAACAATCTCAAGCACTCACCCGCCTGTGGCCTAGACAACATAAGCAACATACACCTCAGACACCTGGGACCACAAGGCATACAAGCACTCACTAACATATCAAACTACAGCTATTCACACAACACAATACCAGACATTTGGAAGCATGGTATCATCATCACATTCCCCAAACCCAACAAAAGACCCCACGCTACCCTCCTCGCACCGCCCCATCACACTCCTTTGCTCCCCCTCCAAAGTCATGGAACGCCTAGTATTACAACTAATTACACCTGACCTACCCCTAGCTCCAACACAACATGGCTTTAGGCCACTGCACTCCACAAACACTCTTCTCACAGGACCTTACACAAAGAGCTTTCGACGGCATCAATTCAGCTAGACCACCACACAGATCACTATTAGCCACACTCGACATTAGTAAAGCCTTCGATGCCATCCCCCGCCACAACCTAACAAACAAAATCTACAACACAAACATGCACAACAACACAAAACGGTGGCTGGCCAACTTCCTAGCAGGCAGATGTGCACACGTATCTTTTGCCGGTCAGTCATCTAAAATCAGAAACTTTCCAAACGGAGTCCCACAAGGATCCGTCCTATCGCCCGCACTCTTCAATCTGTACATGCACGATATAACTACACCCAATACGCCCCAAATAAACTTAGCCTCCTATGCAGATGACATAACACTCACATGCACACACCATGACCCAAAAAGAGCAACAGATCTCCTTCAACCCTATCTCAACACACTACATGGCTGGTGCACTACAAACAGACTTAATCTAGCCCCAGCCAAATCCACCGCAACCCTGCTCACAAGTTGGACAGGAGAACACGAATACATCCCTCAAACTCACCATAAACAACACACCCCTAACACATACACACACACCCAAAATCCTAGGAGTAACATATGATACTCATATGACATTCAAACAGCACACCACAAACATTAAAAAGAAACTGACACCCAGACTTAACGCCCTCAGGTCACTTGCTCACACAAAATTTGGACACAACAAAGAAACTACCACCACAGTATATAAACAATACATAAGATCAGTGATGGAATACGCAAGCCCAGCCTGGGCTTCTAACCTAGCTGAAACACATCATAAGACCTTACAGACTATTCAAAACAAAGCCCTGAAGATCATTACAGGCTGCACAGCTACTTCACCCACAGATCACCTACATCAAGAAACCAAAATCCTCAAAGTCAAAGACCATCTGGACATGAGAGGCACTCAATTCTTGGCAGCAGCCTCCACGAACCAAGACCACCCACTAAACTACATGGCAACACACCCACAGACACCAAGAAATATCAAAACAACACCCAGCACACGGTATCACACACAATTATTGTCCTCTCTCCCTCCCTGCCCACCCCGAACCAACTTCCAGAAGCACATCCATTACTCATATCTCTCACCGATCCATCCACTCACTCACAGACAACACGCAGCTGCATGCACGACCTCCCGAAATCCATCCTTCCGAATCCTCCCTTCCTCGCGAGGACAGAGTCCACCTGGCCAGGCTGAGATGCGGACACCATCCAGCTCTCCTGAGCTATCAGAAGAGACTGGATGACTCCGTTGTCGACGCCTGCCCGGGATGTAACACAGCACCCCATACCATTAAACACATCATAGAAGACTGCATTTCACACAACCATTTATGCCAACAACACAATCTACACTCAATGAGAGCTCTGTGGGAAAGCCCGATCGTGGCCATGGCCTTTCTCAGGGACTCGGGGCTGTTCGGCCAGGCAGCTTAGGGAACAACAACAACAACTTTACTCTTATCATTTACATCAATCATTTCATATTCCTCCAACCATTTATCCCCACACACATTAACGTTACAACCTGTGTCAAGTACTGCACAACCTATAGTTTCCTTCCTCAATGTTCTGGTATCACTGTTATCCTCAATGTTCTGGTATCACTGTTATCCTCAAAGAAACTGTCTAGTCATACTTCCTTTTTGCCTACTTCCTTTACTTTGTCACAATTTCTCACCCAATGATCTTTCGATCCACATTCAAAACATCCACCGTCAAGCCTATTCCTCCTCCAACTTCTTCTCTGGTATCTACCATATCTACCACCCCTATTGTATCTACCATTGTTCCAGTTCCTATGATAACCACCTTGGCCACCATAATTGGTTGTCCACATGATCTCTTCTTCTGTATTACCGTCCTTTGAAGATACAGCAGTCTCCTCAATTTTAGAACATATTTCTTTTAGTTCCTGTTCCAAAATTGTTTTTCTATTCTTCAAATCATCCTTCCCATTCACCTTTGTCATATATACCGGTTCAGACTTAACCTTAACTTCTTGAGTTACTTCACTCCTTGTCACACTGCTTGACTCAAACATCCGTTTTAATGTTGATCGAACCTCCTTAAATGATAGGGGTTTTGTTGATGCCATAACCGGTTCCCTTTGTATTTCCGTTAATTTACAATTCTTCACCAGACGGAAAGCCAACACCTCATCTGGCAGTTCCATGCCCTTTTCTGTCATTTTGTAGTACTTCATGTCAAATTCTCTCATGAAATCGCAAATTGACATGTCATCCTTCCTCACACATTCCTCAAAATTCTGATATGCCATAAATTTCCTTCTCTCGGGTTCCTTCAGGAAGGCCTCATCTAATTTTGCTATCAGTAGGTCAACTCCATTCTCTTTCTTCTTATCCTCTGTTGACACCTGATTAGCCACTTCCCTGGCTTGACCAGTTAACGTGAGATGAATGGCTAGCGCTTGCTTTTTTTTTTTTTATATCCGTTAATTCTGTCCACATCAATACATCTTCCTTCCATTGTTCATATTTGTCTAAATCAGTTAACATGGGGGGGTTCTTAATTACAGAAGCCATGACGGAACTATGGACCTCTAGGTTATGGGCCCAGCACGCTGGAACTATGGACCTCTAGGTTATGGGCCCAGCACGCTGTAACTATGGACCTCTAGGTTATGGGCCCAGCACGCTGTAACTATGGACCTCTAGGTTATGGGCCCAGCACGCTGGAACTATGGACCTCTAGGTTATGGGCCCAGCACGCTGGAACTATGGACCTCTAGGTTATGGGCCCAGCACACTGGAACTATGGACCTCTAGGTTATGGGCCCAGCACGCTGTAACTATGGACCTCTAGGTTATGGGCCCAGCACGCTGTAACTATGGACCTCTAGGTTATGGGCCCAGCACGCTGTAACTATGGACCTCTAGGTTATGGGCCCAGCACGCTGGAACTATGGACCTCTAGGTTATGGGCCCAGCACGCTGGAACTATGGACCTCTAGGTTATGGGCCCAGCACGCTGTAACTATGGACCTCTAGGTTATGGGCCCAGCACGCTGGAACTATGGACCTCTAGGTTATGGGCCCAGCACGCTGTAACTATGGACCTCTAGGTTATGGGCCCAGCACGCTGGAACTATGGACCTCTAGGTTATGGGCCCAGCACGCTGGAACTATGGACCTCTAGGTTATGGGCCCAGCACGCTGGAACTATGGACCTCTAGGTTATGGGCCCAGCACGCTGTAACTATGGACCTCTAGGTTATGGGCCCAGCACGCTGGAACTATGGACCTCTAGGTTATGGGCCCAGCACGCTGGAACTATGGACCTCTAGGTTATGGGCCCAGCACGCTGGAACTATGGACCTCTAGGTTATGGGCCCAGCACGCTGGAACTACGCTCTGCTACCAAATTTGTTAAATATAGTTAAGCTAATCTGCATATGTGATATCTCCCCAAATACTTCATATATATTTTATACACGTTTACAATAATTACCTTTCTGATGCGTAGCTCGCCCTTAAGAACGTTGAACCCTCCAAGATGAACCAGCTACTCAGCGAAACAACAAACCACCATCGTAACCAAGAAGCACAAACGCCGACACACAAAAACCACAGCCCAAACAACTGCAACGCCATGTAATACCAATCAAACCACATACCGTATCCAACTCACTATTTACACCATCTGCTAGGCATGCCTTAAACCACCATTACATGAAACACGCCGGACAATCGCTCCCCACTATCGCTAGCACAACCTCTCTCCACGATCTCTGCTTTCCGACTCCCTTCTCCCCACATCGCATACACGCCCCCACTCACGTCATCAGCTGATGACGTCATCGCATCCTCGATAATTTAATCATCAGGGTAATCTACCCTACATGCGATTATACTCTAGGTAGTACAGTATAATTATATGATACATAACATATACATTTACTTAATTACCACCCAACTCTTTATCTAATTTGTCAAGGGTAAACAACCATACCGGTCGTTTGCAGGCCAACCATACTAGTCGTTTGCAGGCCAATTTGTAGCCAGCACATCAAGATTCTAACACACTTTTTTTGAGTGTCTAAGGACCCATTTTCAAATTGAAAATTATAACTTTTTTCTATTTGAAGGTACATTCTGTGATGTAGTGTATAAGAAAAATGCATCAGGACTGCTAAGAAACACAAGATAAAGCCAAGGCTGGGTGCATACCTATTGGACAGAGCCCACATACTAAAAACCAGTAGGTACAGTCGGATGCCATAGTCTCTAGCCCACTCATAAAAATGTGTGGACATAACCCATTTCTAATTATGGAATTATATATCTGGAAAAAAAATTATGAAAATATTTTTCTTTACATCAACTACAAAACTATATAATTATATTGTTTATTGAAAAGAAATTTATATCCAAAAATCAATCCAGGTTGTTATAATTGCATAATGAAAAACATAGGGGGTCCACTAATTCTCATAAGTGGGCTAGAGACTATGGTATCCGAGTGTACAGTACTGTACGCATTTTTTCAAACGGCTGCCAGAGAGTCTTAAGCCACATTACATGACATTCTAAGGCCACCTCTACTACAAGGATGAATATGAGTCACTTTTCATTGAAACTGTCAGAGTACCATCCAATTCAATTTACCCCAAGGGTGGTCCAGAAGGTACACAGTGTGTGGTGCCCTGAATGTACGCGCGTTCCTATTGGGCACCACGCACTGCGTACCTGTTGGTTTTCACAACAAATTTTCCCTCCACAGATTATGTATGTCTTTTATTTTTTTCTAATTGAAAAATACAACATTTCTGGTGTAAGTTATCCACTTCCTAAAATATAATGTCATTTGATAAATGCCGTTTGATAAAGTGCGTACCTTCTGGTGTGGGGTATGCGGGCTCTGTCCAATAGGTACGCACCCAGCCCTGGTTATATCTTGTGTTTCTGAGCCCTTTTTACTAACACATATCCTTCTCAAATTGCATAAAATCATCTAAATTATAGGTTTGACTCCTGTAAGGAGATAAAGAAAACCTAATATTTAGTAGTGGCCCCGTAATCATTGACGAACATGCCTATTACATAAGGCATCCTCTTCAAACACTAATCCGCCGTAGTTTGAATCTACCGCGCAGAGCATTTAAAAACTGAGGAGCCTTCATCATGAGCGCACGCGACCTCACTCATGGCTTCAGTCATTATGAATTGGGTTCTCACTACGAAAAAACTTCGTAAAAAATAAAAATAAAAAGAAAATAAGAATAACTATCTAATAAGCTTTCCATCATATCGTGGATGTACTTGTGTGGATCTCTGACCAGACGCTGATTCAGGCGTCATTCCTCCTTCACTGACATATCAAGTAAACCAAAATCCTCAATACATCAACGAATGGGAAGGGGACGGTCGGGAGGGCCCCAGTCGTCAATGATTACGGGGCCACTACTAAATATTAGGTTTTCTTTATCTCCTTACAGGAGTCAAACCTATAATTTATTAGTGGCCCCTCCATCATTGACAAACATGCCTGATTTCTAAGACTGGAGGGGGACATTCGTAATCATATCATAACTCTAGAAAAGCAGATAATAAAAACAACCACATAGTATTCTTACTTTTGAAAAATATATTTAAATATGGCGTAGGCCGGAAATATACAAGAAAAAGGGGTTCAGGCAGGTGCGTGCTTCAAAGAAGCCTGCCTGACAAAAAATGGGTAACCCTGAAGATTCTGAACACAGATCTGTAGTTACAAAGGCACCCCACTCAACGAGCGGTGACAAAAATAACAAGTTATCAGTTTATATGTGCGCATAATAAACCCCAAAATAATCGTGGAGATAAATTGCAAAGGATCTCCACTGTTCTAATATTAAATTGCTTTCGCAGCTAAAACTACTATAACAACCCCGTTGTTTTGTACTAACATTGTACTAGCACAATTTCTCGCTGAGAAATTTTCATATCACATTAACCTTAAATTGTATCACAGCTCTCATACTCCGGCGGGGTCTACGGTGTCCTATGTCAACTGACTGCAAACCCCCCCCCCCCCCCCTTCCCGTGAAAGTAAACAAAAGTGACTGCAGGGCCACCTAGACCCTCTGCCTTAACCCTCTCAACACGGATGGGCTCTTAAACGCCCATAAAAAAGCATATACAAGGAACCCGGAAGGACTCTTGAACACCCCTGTAGTTGAAAGCCTGTGAGCTTCGTGTGCGAGGCGTCGGTCCGACGCATGTAAACAACAGCCGGCTGGACCGACGCCCCGCATCTCCGGCCACAAGAAGGAGAGCGGCGCTTGTTCTTGTGTGCCTGTATGTTGTTGTTAAGTATCGAATAGTAGTGTAAAGTGGCTGTTTTGACCATAAAGTTATCTCCAATGAAATCATCATCACAGCTCAACCAGTTGACTTAGAGCTCTACTTAATGCCATTCTACAGGTAAATAACACAGCTACGCTCGGGGATGCGCGGGAATGCGGGAAGCAGTCTGATTAACGAATATACGGTAGCCTAGCCTAGACGTTTTTCGGCCAAAACACCCGGTTTTCGAGGAATATATATATAATACATAGCCGGGGCTGGAGGGTTAAAGCTATACATGGTAAGGAAGGTTTGTCTAGAGCAACTGACAAGTATCTAGACAAAAACGTATGATTAGACGCCCACAACTGAGTGGACGCAATATCTTCTACTGAAATTTTTTTCAGGAAACGTAAAGAGGCTGCCCACTTGCGTAAATCGTGGGCCCGACCCACAACGCCGGGATTACTCTCTTTAATGACTTCGACCAGAAGAGAGGCTAATCGCCGTTTTAGTAAGCGTTTACCCGTACTTGCTACCCATAAAGCACCTTAGGGGTTTAGAGGAGCTACTCTCAAATATTTGGTTAGAGCTTGCACTGGACATAGATTATGATGCACCTTTCCCCTTTTTAACGCCGGCACCGTGAACTCAGAAAACACGTGTGCACTGTGCTCATTCTTGGCTACAAAACCTGGGGAAGGTGCAATGTAAATACATTCATTAAGTCTACCAAACCTAAGGCAATTAGGTGTGTTGCTCATCGCCGCCAGCTCAGACACTCTGTTCCCGGTGGCCAAAGCCAAAAGGAAAACCGCCTGTTTTAAGAGTAATGCAAAGTCTGCAGTATTTTGGTACAGACGAGAGTGAAGTAAAGACAAAGCTTTGTCCAGAGACCAAGTAGGCATGAGCTGACGGGGAGGTGGGCGAAGTTTAAAACAAGCTCTCATAAAACCTGTTTCCTCCGCCACCGGTATGGAGAGACCTGTAAGGTCTAAAAAGGGCACTCTAATCGCAGTTAAGTGATTTTTCAATGTTACCACAGATAAATGTTTCTGCTCAAACAGATAATTTAAATAATTGAAAACTAAAGCCACTGACGGCACAGTCTGTTCCGTTCTGATGATCCAGGAAGTAAAGGCTTGCCAATGTGAGTGATACTGTCGTTTCGTAGACTGAGTATATTGATTGACTAATTTATTGGTCACATCTCTACCGTATGGTGCTAGCCACTTGGCCTCCTGAATGTCCATAATGCAAAAGTCAGCGAGGTCGCTAGGTTGCCAATCGTGTCTAAGTGGAAATACCCGACCGGGAGCGACACCAGGTCCGGGCACCACGTTTTCAATTGCTGGTACCACAACTGCGCCGGCCACAGGGGCGCGATTAGCGAGACTAAGCCTCGATAATCTCGTAGTTTGTTCACTACGTGGCACATTAGTGACGCATCTGGCGGCGGAAACAGATAGATGGAGCTCCATCTGTTCCAGTCTGTCACTAGGGCGTCTGGCCCCCCTGCCGGCGTTTTCTCCCGGCGGGTGAGGTATAGAGGGAGTTTGTGAGTCTCCTCGGACGCAAACAGATCCACTTGTGGATGGGAGAGCTCTGCAATCATTAGGTTGAAAATGGGTTGCTTGAGCTCCCATTCTACTGTCGTGCTCTGTCTCCGGGACAGAGCGTCTGCCCAGACGTTCGCTACGCCTGGGAGATAAGATGCGTGAAGGTAAATGTCTAGTCTGTTGGCTAGAGTAAAAATCTTTTCCGACACGTTTAGCAACCTCCTTGACCTCGTTGACCCTTGTTTCTGAATACAGTGAACTGCATTCAGATTGTCCATTCTGAAGGCCACCGACTTGCCCCGTAACGCCGGGCCGTGAGCCTGAAGGAAATACAAGGGGACTAGTAATTCTTTGACATTGATGTGAGAGATTTCTAAGTGGGACCAAAGCCCCTGACCCTGGTGCCCCTGATTTGACTGAAATCCCCACCCTATTGTGCCTGACGCATCCGTGTCTACCCATACCGTTGGTGGAGGAGAGGTCCATGACATTATTGAGTGCAACGTTTCCCTCTTTGCCCAGACCGCTAGTAAGGTGTGGATTAATTTCGGGATGGGCCATAATTTTCCCGCCGGTAAGAGCGGGAAATATTTGTTGCCTTCCAATATTAATCGTTTTACTTTCAACCGGCCCAACTTGACAGTTAGTTGAATCCAGTTGAGAGAGCCGACCAGAGACTCCCAGACCCTCCGCGTCGTAGTCAGACTGTGAAGAAACATGAACAGTTTCCTGCGAAACCTGTTGCGATTGTCCACACTCTGACTCAGAGTGAGAGCGGCCGTGTCCCAGACCAGCCCTATCCACTGAATTACTCGTGAGGGAACAAGGTTTGACTTTACCAGATTTACCTTGAAGCCTAGAGTTTTGACATGATTTAAAATGATATTGACATGTTTGATGCATAATTGTTGTGTCTCTGCCACCACCAGCCAGTCGTCTAGGTACCACAACACTCTGATCCCCTGTTTTAACAATGGCATCAGGGCTTGCTGGACTAATTTCGTGAATAATCGAGGTGCTAGGTTCAAGCCGAACGGCATCCTTTGAAAAACAAAATTTTGGTGCCTGATCCGTAAGGCCAAAAACCTTTGAAATCTTTTGTTGACCGATACGTGCCAATAGGCGTCTGTCAGGTCTAGTGAACACATCCAACCTCCCGGCGGAAGTGTTAGCCTGATTTGGTGTACTGTTAACATTCTGAAAGATTCGTTGTGAATGTGAAGGTTCAGATAAGACAGGTCTACGACCGGCCTCATCTGAACACTGTCCCTTTTGGGAACCAAAAATAGTTTGGACGTGAATACAGGGTAATTTGGGGGGACCGGGATGATGACATTCTTGGCAATCATTTCCTGGACCAGTGACTCCACCTCTAAAAAACAAAATTCGCCGTTGTCGGCTGACGTAAGCGAGGTCGCCGGAGCCACTGCCAAGTGATGCCTTTGCGTGCCACCATCCGTGCCCAAGTGTTTAATGGCCATGCTTGGTGACACGTTCGGAACGACCCAGTTAGCAGACAAGGGTTCGCCGGCTGTACTACCCTCGGGTCCTCCGGCCTTAAGGTTGGCACCGGGAGTGAGAGAGACTTTAGTTTTTTTATGGTGGGGTTGGTGGTGCTGGACGCTTTGCCGGCTGGCTGGTGTTGGCCTAAGACTGGCCCTGACCTGGCTTATTCTGGCCGCGTCCTCTCTGACCTGAAAACCTACTCTGTCTATGCCTGTACTGACCTTGGGGGGAGTGGGAGGACTTAGGCGGAAGAAAGGGTTTAGATCCCCCTGGCTGAGCTTTAGCGGTTGGCCTGGGTTTGGGGAAGTTAAATGCAGGTTTCTTAGAAGGGGTGGGACTGTGCTTAAAGGCCTGCGCCATATTGAACACCGTTCGCCACACTTCAGGGGACATTAAAGAGGGAGTAAGCACTGGTGACATGACCACCTGATTCGCAATGCGATCAGGTAGCTTGCGAACTAAAGACATTCTGAGATCTTGTCTTGCTCGTACCGCCTCAAGCAAGGCGGTGCGTATGTCACCCAAGGATTGGATTGACGACTGGAGGAGCAGTCGCCGGGATAATTCAACCGATCTTCTGGCATCCGCATCTGCGATTGCCTGAGTGGATCGCAGTAAAGACTTAGCCACCTGTTGAGACACTATGTACTGAGAGAACAGGCGAAAAGCTTTCCCCCTTAGCCTAAATTCTCTGTCTAGGTGAGTAGGGGTAGTGGTAGTGAAAGGGTCTTTTAGCTCACAAAGATTAATCTTAGGGGCAGCTAGGAAAGAAAACAAAGCTGACGGGACTCCGCCGGCAGAACCTACCGGCATGGAGAACCACGAATGAGTATCTTGAGGGATCTGGTGGGAAGATTTAGAAGTAAATGTGGTTGCAAATTTTTGAGCCTCTATCTCCCAATCTACCCAAGGTCCTGGACCCAACTGCCCCACCTTCAAGACTGGATTAGCTGCTTCGTCTGTGACGGTCTGTAAATCAAGTTCAGGAGTGAGAGCTGACAGAGTCTTAATATCATTAAACCCATCCAGCTTAGACCAGTCTGAAAACAGTTTTGAAGCTGAGGCAGGGGGTAAAGCTGGCTTAGTAGCATACACAAAATAGTCTTGGTGATAATAACTAGGTATAGCCTTGATGTTTACGTCTAGTACATTTCCCAAAATATCCAAGGCCCTTAATTTCTTTGATTTATTGCCCTGGATGACCCACTCACGCGGTACTGGGAGTTCCCCTGACAAGGTAGGTTGGGCGAGCTCTGGTTTAGTGGGGGTCAAAAGGACCCATGACTCGTCTGGTCCATAAAGCAAGGGCATAGCTACCTTTCTGAGAGGCGCCTTGTCTAGAGGGGGTGGATTGACATCCGTTATGACCCTTACATTTGAAGTTGTCAATGCCGCCGTAGCAGGCCTAGTAACCACTGATGTTGACAGAGTGGGGGGGTTAGGGATCTTAGATAAAGCAATAGAAGTCATCAGAGGCCGTACCGTAGAACTTGTCGTGGGAGCCCCCAAGTCCACTGTGGGGGTTTCCTGTTGTTGGCCAAAAAATTTAGATAAAGCATGACTAAGTAGCCCATTAATTTCTTGCGCAGTAACAAATTCGTTGGATGATGAACTTACAGGTGAATCATTAATATCCTGCGCGGCGTCTAAGCCTGAGCCTGACTCTTGCCCTTCCATCTCCGAAATTATTGAAACCTCGTCTTTCTCCTCCTGATCCTCCTGAGAAGATCCCGCCGAAGCTGGGGTACCTTGTTGCCAAGATAAGTCAGGAATAGAGGATGGGATCGCCGCAACCCTGTGGACATCAGCTACTGTGTGACTCGTTTGAGTCGGACGTGGGTGGTCAGACCCTGGCTGAGCAAACCGCCAAACACCGAGGCCCTGGCCTACACTCTCTTGGGAGTCTGAAACATTCTCAATTACTGAACCCCCTGAACTCTCCAATTCCAGGGTTAAAATATTAATGGGTAAATCCTCTTTAGGGACAGGCACCGCACTGGACCCTTGAGACCTAACACAAACTCTGTCTGGGGTAGAGGTACGATGAGAGGCACTAGAAGCTGGTGAATGTAGGGAGGACTTTCGTTTATGGGAATCCTTTTTGGAGGATTTATGGCTACGGTGTGACCGTGAACTACTCTTTGATTTGGAGGATTCATCGCCGTGACCACTGGTGGAACTTTCCGTCCTACTCTTCTTACTCGCTGGTGAAGAGGCAAGACTAGATGACTGGCGTCTGAGAGGTGACCTAGACCGAGATCTCGCCCGAGACGAGGAGGCGGACGCCGGGGGTGTAGGCTCTCTTGGACGTTTCGGTGTAGCAGCAGAAGATACAGAACCCTGACCAGTCTCCGCCGGCTTATGACTCGTGACTCTAGAGGAACGTTTAGGGGGAGGGTGTTCAAAGAGCAATCTATCCCAAAGAGGGACGTTGTCACATTGAAGTGATTTATGCGCAACAATCGTAGTGTAGGCTGACATCTGTTGCCTAACTTCTCTTAACGCGACCGCCGCGGTCTTATCATTGTCGCATAGGACCTTTACAGCTAATTGGGAGCAAAAAGAACAATTACGCATTACCCAGAGACCCCTTGAACGGTCTAGACATTTAACACACCTTATGCAAAGAGTATGCGCAAAAATAGGGATACCGGCACATGCAGGGGTAGTGCATAAAGCAAAGACTGGGGCCAAGGTAGCCATGACAGAGACTGGTGGGGAAAACTACCCCCGGGTCTGTATTGGTCCGCCGGAGCCCAGCTCTGGAAAAAAAGAAAATTTCCAGGAATTAATGCTCATAAGGTTAACCCAACATGTTCGCACACAAGTGTTAATAACCCACCGGATAACGAGATGTAATGACACAACGATCACAGCTCGCTACGCGGCGGGGTTCAGAATATCTAAACAAATCTTTTGAAGAAAGTGAAGAATACCCTCTGACATAATATAACGGTCCAGCATGGCGATTATAGTCTTTCTGGTGGTGACTGTCTCAAGATTCAATTTTGGAACAAAAACAACCCCCCATAAAGACGCCGGCCCTTGAAATATTTTAGTAGAATAACACAGGGCAGGCTGAAACGAGATCTGATTTCTAACGAATTGTCACAAAAAGATCGCCGTAAGTTTGAAGGCGGCGATACCTAATCGTATCACTAAATTAAGTGGTTAAATCGAAATTGAATTGTAAATTCCTTATTTCCTCCACCTAGGAGCACCCGCCGGGTGTGAAAAACGATGTTAACCCTAATTGAACCTTCAATCGCCGTAAGTGTAAAGGCGGCGATACATATAGTATCACTTAAAATGGATTGGTTAACTAACTGAATGACTTAGTTGTTCATCCCACCCTACCAAGGTACACCCGCCGGGTGAGATGTCAAAACTCATCCCACCCTACCAAGGTACACCCGCCGGGTTGAGATGTCAAAACGTTAACCCCATAAGTTCCTGTCCCCACTTCTTTGTAAAAGATCGCCGGGGAGGAAAGCCCTTAACAACAGCTAGGTTTTTCATGTGGTTTGTAAAACCGGGTAGAAAAACTACATAACGTATGTTCGCATGAACAAAGTTTTATAGATGGGTACAGCCATTCTGCCGGGAATCAAAGGGGGCCTGAAACCAGGCACCAACACAGAGACGCAGTCCTGGAGAGCCACAGACACCTCATCGCCGGGGACACAAGCCTGTGTTAAAACCACGTGTGGCCCAACACGGCTCTCGGCCGGGTTTTTTTCATGGTGAAACCGAGTAAAAACCCGCCGGAAGGAAACCCACCCCGATCAGACACCATCTGAACGTACAACGGACACGAGGGAAGCCACGCACGACTAACCTAAGTCCACACAATAATCCGTGGAATTAGCCAATACACAACTAAACCAGGAAACAAACATAGTCCGAGGAATTAGCCAATACACAACTAAAACCCGGATACACATGACACAGTAGGGCATATTTATAAATAATAAACAATAACAGTTGTACATGTGGCAAAGCTACGAGCGGCTGGCTAGGCCTAAGTAGACGGCATAAGAAATGTTGAAATATACACAAAACACTGGAAATATCACAACAGGAACCACCGCCAACACACCACTGTAGCAAATACTTCCGGCAAAGGGAAGACTGACTCGGGACCCAGAAAAAACTTCACTAAGTGAAGAAAAATACGCTGGGAACGTCAGTAAGCAAAGCTTACCTCATCAGAAAGATAAAAGGCAGCAATAATTAACGCGTAATGAAAGCCGCCTGCATCACAAGCTAACTCAACTGTGAAAAAGTTCACATGTCCACAACAGGACCACGAGGGTACATCCGAAATAGATGCCCCAAACACATGACCCAAAATACACTGCACTGCGGGCAACCAGCCCAGGACACTCCTGCTACGCATATCCTAACCTTACTCGATACATCCCGGAGTAAACAAATGAGAAAAAACTCACTAGGGACGCAGCAAATGCGGAACCAGCGGAGCGTGGGGAGACACGTCCGGGCAGGCTGAGCGCAGAGCAGAGAAGGAGGAATGACGCCTGAATCAGCGTCTGGTCAGAGATCCACACAAGTACATCCACGATATGATGGAAAGCTTATTAGATAGTTATTCTTATTTTCTTTTTGTTTTTATTTTTTACGAAGTTTTTTCGTAGTGAGAACCCAATTCATAATGAGTGAGGTCGCGTGCGCTCATGATGAAGGCTCCTCAGTTTTTAAATGCTCTGCGCGGTAGATTCAAACTACGGCGGATTAGTGTTTGAAGAGGATGCCTTATGTAATAGGCATGTTCGTCAATGATGGAGGGGCCACTAATAAATTTAGCTAGAATAAAATGTTGTAGAAGTTGCTCGTACAGAGGGGGTTGATGATAGATAGATAGGTTTATTATGCTGGTAAAGTATATACTGTACAATTGTTATGCACAGTTCAGAGGCACGTGAAAATCCTGATTTAGGCCTCATAACTTGTAATTGTAACCTCATAAATTGTTGAGCGAGTGAGAGAGAGAGAGAATGTGTGTTTGGGTGTGAGAGAGTAGGTAATACGTGAGAAACACGTACAAATTGTTATATATGGCGGAAAGTGTGCTTCAGATTACGAGTTAGCGAAAGGCTGATTGTTCTGAAGTTGAAAGTTGGTGAAAGAATTCTGAATGTGATATCTGCATATGCCCCACAGGCTGGTCTACAGAAAGAGATAAAAGAGGACTTCTGGAATGACACCGTCAGTGTCATTTCAGGCCTCTCGGAGAATGAAATAACAATCGTGGGGGGGGGGGGACCTCAATGGTCACGTGGGAGCATCTGCAGATGGATACGAGGGGGTACATGGAGGAAATGGTTACGGAAGGAGAAATCTGGATGGCGAGGGTTGCACTCAACATGGTTGTGTGTAACACAAAGTTCAAGAAAGGACAGAGCCACCTGATCACATATAACTCTGGGGTCTCCAGTAGCCAGATAGATTACTTCTTGGTTAACAGGAAAGACTGGCGAGATGTAAAGGTCATCCCGAGCGAAGAATGTATCCCCCAGCATAAGCTACTTGTGTGCGACATGAGCTTATACAGAGATCCTAAGCGCAAGAAGGTATACATACCCAAAAGGAAAGTGTGGCTGCTGAAGGACAAGGAAGTTAGGGATAGGTTTCATAGTGAACTGGAGGAAAATTGGAAATGAATAGAAATAAGGAAGCTAGGCCTAACGATGCAAATAGTCAATGGAACTTTCTTAAGCATAGCCTTAAACTGCCACTGACAAAGTCTGTGGGAAAACAAAGGGTTCACCCCAGGAATAAGACCTGGTGGTGGAACGATGAGGTAGAACATGCTGTGAAAGAGAAAAGGAGATGCTTCAAAGCATGGAAGAAAGGAGGCAGCAAGGAGGAATACCAGGCAGCTAAACGAACTGCCAAAAGAGTTATTTACAATGCTAAAAATCGCATTAAGGACCTGGTCCTCGAAAAAGTGTGTAACACTGACAATCCCAATGGGATCTTCAACCTAGCTAGGCGAGTTAAAAATGACAGTAGGGATATTATAGGTGAACAGTGTGTTAGAAATTTTAATGGGGAGATTGTGTATGCAGAAAATGAAATCAGAGAAGCATGGAAGGTATACTATGAACGATTGCTAAATGTAGAGTTTGAATGGGATAAGGAACAGCTTAGTATTGAAAAATATCTGGGCCCCCTCCTTTGATAGCACCAGCTGTAGTGAGCGACGCAATCAATAAAATGAAGGACGGTAAAGCTCCAGGTTGCTCTGACATTGTCGCTGAGATGATAAAAGCCTCAGGGAAGACTGGTGTAAACTTAGTCACTGAGTTGATAAACACCATTATTAAAGACATGAGAGGCACTCAATTCCTGGCAGCAGCCTCCACGAACCAAGACCACCCACTAAACTACATGGCAACACACCCACAGACACCAAGAAATATCAAAACAACACCCAGCACACGGTATCACACACAATTATTGTCCTCTCTCCCTCCCTGCCCACCCCGAACCAACATCCAGAAGCACATCCATACTCATATCTCTCACCGATCCATCCACTCACTCACAGACAACACACAGCTGCATGCACGACCTCCCGAAATCCATCCTTCCGAATCCTCCCTTCCTCGCGAGGACAGAGTCCACCTGGCCAGGCTGAGATGCGGACACCATCCAGCTCTCCTGAGCTATCAGAAGAGACTGGATGACTCCGTTGTCGACGCCTGCCCGGGATGTAACACAGCACCCCATACCATTAAACACATCATAGAAGACTGCATTTCACACAACCACTTACGCCAACAACACAATCTACACTCAATGAGAGCTCTGTGGGAAAGCCCGATCGTGGCCATGGCCTTTCTCAGGGACTCGGGGCTGTTCGGCCAGGCAGCTTAGGGAACAACAACAACAACAACAACACCATTATTAAAGATGAGAAACTCCCAGAGGATTGGCTCAAAAGTGTAATAGTAAATATATAAAAAGGAAAGGGGGATGCGCTAGATAGAGGAAATTATAGGGGCCTGAAAATGCTTGACCAAATCATGAAGGTCTGTGAGAGTCCTTGAGGGTTTGATCAGGCAAAGCATCTCTATTGATGATATGCAGTTTGGGTTTATGCCGGGACGGGGTACAACCGATGCTATCTTCATAGTAAGGCAGATACAGGAAAGATACTTACAGTACTAAAATTAAAATTAAAATGTAAAACTTGCAAACTAAACAAACCAAAATTGGGACAAGGACAATATAAAGTCAAATTAAATTATCAAAATCGCTATGTGGAAACAACGTTTACTAAAATGAAAATTATTAAATAAAAGAACACAATCCACCACATAGGGTGTACATTACTACATGAGCAAGTTAATCTGTTTCCCAAGCAAACTAATCGCACATATAACAACGCACTATCGTCACGTTAAAGGAAGTAGTCAAGTTTGGGAAGTCCGGGACGTTCTGGCAAATTTTACTAAACTCTGCATGAATAAAGAAACTATATGTTAAATGTCAAAATATTATTTAAAATCAAATTTGCAACATGACAAGACATTAAAATAGTACAAAATACAAATATTGATAAGATATCTATACTATTACAAAATAATATATAAAATACAGTACAGCACTCACTAACGATAGTGCTATCGGGTAGGTACCTGTAAGCATAGCATGCCTCAAGTGACCCCTATCAATAACTACCCTACAAATAACCTACATTTATAGCACAAATAAACTAAGGAAATCGCAAAAGTAAGCAATTGATACTATCGACAATGAATACATATAATATAAAGACAAATAATTACAAAATATGAAGTAACAACAGATTTAAACAAAGAGTACTCTTTTAACAAGAACAATAAATTTAAAAAATCATCAATATCAATATTAATATTAATAATAATAATAATAGAAAAAGAAAAAGAAAAAGAAAAAGATAAACAATAAATACAGACAAAAAGTAAGCAGAGGTTATACAAGAAACTTCAAGTTAAAAATGCTTGATTAAAATTATTTATGTCAAATTTTAGAATACAGTCACAATAATTGACCCTAAAAAGATTAAATTTATGGAACAATTTACTTGCCTCAAAACCTCTGTCCACTAAGAGTCTGTATAGTAAAGGCAGGGATCTTTACTTTGTGTTTGTAGACCTAGAGAAGGCCTTTGATAGGGTGCCTAGAGATGTTGTGCAGTGGGCTATGAGGAAACTTGGTGTGGAAGAGTGGCTGGTGCGTGTGATAATGAAGATGTATGAGGATTCGCGAAGTGCGGTGAGGGTGAAGGGTGTACTGAGTGATGAGTTCGCAGTCCGTGTTGGAGTCCATCAGGGTTCAGTGTTAAGTCCCCTCCTCTTTATTATGGTCTTGGAGGCACTGTCTAGAGTTTTTAGAGGCGGACTCCCGTTGGAATTGTTTTATGCAGACGATTTAGTCCTAATAGCTGACCGTATGCAAGATGCTGAGGCCAAATTCAGAGAGTGGAGAGAGGGCATGGCGAGCAAGGGTTTAAGAGTCAATATTAACAAAACCGAGGTTATGCATTGTAGATTGAGACGAGGCAATGTGGAAAAGAGCAGTGCATACCCATGTGTAGTGTGTGGAAAGGGAGTGGGCGTTAACTCAATTCAATGTAGCATCTGTCGATGTTGGGTACACCATGGGAGTAAGCGCTGTAGTAGAATAAAGGGACCACTGCCGAAAGATAAGTCAGAAATAGAGAAATTTGAGTGCGTAGTGTGCAAAGGCGAGCTTGTGTTAAGTGATGATCCTGTGGCTGTGAATTTTGGAAATGAGTCTTTGGAGCTGGTGAACAAGTTTTGTTACCTAGGAGATACCATCTCTGCCAGTGGTGGGGCCGAGGCTGCCACTGTTGCTAGAATAAGGTGTGGCTGGGGGAAGTTCAGAGAACTGATGCCAATCCTGACCATGAAAAGAATGCCTCTCCCCATGAAGGGAAAGGTGTATGCCTCATGTGTTAGAAGTGCAATGACGTATGCCTCAGAAACATGGGGCGTTAAAGTAGAGGATGTCAACAGAATGGAGCGTAATGAGATGAGAATGGTGAGATGGATGTGTGGGGCCAGGCTACAGGATAGAATAACAAATGTTGAGCTGAGGAGACGTTTAGGTATAAAGAGTATTAGCGAGGTGATGCGTAAAAGTAGACTGGGATGGTATGTACATGTGGAGAGAATGGATGAACAAAATTGGGTGAAAAAATGCAGGTCTGTGATTGTGGAGGGAGCTGCACCAAGGGGTGGACCGAGGAAGACCTGGGATCGGACTATACGCGCCGATCTCAAATCCAAAAACTTGACAAGTGAAGCAGCCCTTAACAGGGTTGCCTGGAACGCCGCCATTAGGACAAGAGACTGAAACTGCACTTATGTGTGGAACACTCAATCTTAAAATTTTATGTATGTATGTATGTATTGAGAGCGAGAGAGATCCTGGCAGGTGTAACTGTTTTTCTTGATTTTTTTTTTTTTTTTTTTTTCCCCTACTAGGAGGCGTGTTTTGTTGAGGTTTACAAGCCTTCCTATGCTGATTTTTTGTATATAAACATATGTAACAATGTTATATCTTATGTTATTATGTTCTCTCCACTAACCAACTTTACTCTTAAACTCGATTAATGAAATTAACAAACACATGTGGCAGTCCGGGGATTCGAACCTAGGATGCTCACACCGAAAATCAACACACTTATGCATTGCACCACGAAGACAGTTTATGTTTCAGACCACACCAAAAGTCATATACACTTACACAAATGATAATGGTTGGGAGGAGGGGCGTCGACTGACTGCGGACAGAGGTGCATGGGGGCGGTTCGTTCGTGGCCACCCCTTCGGGGATCACGGCGTCAGGCAATAGATAGATAGATAGACAACTGATAATACAGCAGGAAAAAAAAAATCAAGTTTTATGTTTCGTTGAAAAAGCTTTAAAAATATCCCTGTTGTGACTGTCGACTTTCAATGATACTTATATAGCTGAGTAGAGTAATGAATGACACATCATATGTAGAGCGGAACCTATCTATCTATCTATTGCCCGACGGCGTGATCCCCGAAGGGGTGGCCACGAACAAACCACCCCCATGCACCTCTGTCCCCAGTCAGTCGACGCCCCTCCCCCCAACCAGCACCGCCTTCGTTCATATACTTCCTCACTCCATCCTTCCACCTCTCTTTCGGTCTACCTCTCCCTCTCTGTCCCTCCACCTCGCTCTCGTTCACCCTCTTAGTCATTCTCTCGCTTTCCATACGTTCCATATGGCCGAACCATCTCAAGTTGTTCCTTTTCACACTTTCCAGCACATCTACCGCCACACCACACCTCCTTCTTACTTCCTCATTAGTCTGTCTATCCCTCCATGTAACTCCGCACGCACTCCTTAAGTAATTCATTTCCACTGCTCTCACTCTTGGTCTGAGTCTCTCAACCAACGTCCATGCTTCGCTTCCGTAAGTCAGTGTCGGGATTACCACACTGTCATGCAAGGACTTCTTCACTTCCATACTGACCACCCTATTTCTTGTTACTGCTTTTAGCGTTCCTACAACCCTCTTCCCCTGTTGTACCCTCTCCCGCACCTCTTCATCCATAGTCCCATCTTTACTCAACACACTGCCCAGATACTTAAAAGAGTTGACGATCTCCATAGCCTGACCGTTCAGCTTCACCTCACACTCTGTGACTTCACCCCTTTCGAAGACCATAACCTTGCTCTTCCCCGTATTTACCTTCAAATTCCGTTTTTCGCACACTGTTCCAAACTCATTTACCAGACCCTGCAACTAGTAGGAACCACCCTGCTTTTATAGTGTTTGAGTTAAAGGGCCATTAGTACCTATTGAACCGGCCGCATACGTTTAGGGCGCCGAGGAATAATAGGTACGCACTAACTTTCAGCCTATTTTTCTCAACAATGAATAGGAATATTCACAAACACTTTGTGTCACATGAAACTACAACCATTCCTGCATAATATGAGACTAAATAGGATATGCTACTGAAATTTGGGAGATGGGTACAGTCATCGAAAGGAAATTATCAATGTTTTTTGCGTACCTATTGGTTACCTTACCCTATTTAACCTTTAAATGTGTTGGTGGTGTAATGGTTTAGATAGGCCCACTTATGTTCTGGGTGTGGTGTCCCGAGTTCGAATCCCGGGAGGACCATATGCTTTCACTAGTTTATTCAAGTGCATTGGGGTTTACATACATACATACAATGGTTTAACGTCATTTTTCCATTACATGCAATGTAACGGCTCAGATGGGGTTGCCTTTAAGTAGTTGGAGTGTACTGTACTGGAGTACAATAAAGTCCCGCCACATCACTGCCCCACCAAGTCATCACTGTGGCTGATGTTGGCATAGTGCTAACCGTGCCTCAGCAAGACTCGACAGAGTCCCCCTGCAGCACTTGAACCTGCAGTATCTGCAACCACACCAGCCTTAACAGTGTTACAAAAAGACAGCACCATAACAAGACTACTGTATATTAGGCAATTGGACTATAGAACAATAAAGTCCTGGCCCAACACTGCTCCAACATGCAAACACTGTTGCCGACACAGGTGTGATGCCAAACAGCGCCGAGGTAAGACTCAGTCCCCTGTGGCACCTATCCGCACCCCACCAGCCTCGGCAGTGCCATACCAAAACAGTGCTAAGATAAAGATTTATTGCATAGTAATGGCTGTTGGTCCACAAGTCTATCGCCATCCCCCCTATTAGTCGCCTTGTACGACACGCAGTAGGATGCGTGAGGCATATTCTTTATTCATCCACCATTAGATAAAGACCCCCTTACCCCCTCGGGGGGATATGTTCCTCCCAGGATCCTCCCTTATAATTGATGATTAATGTTAAGAACAGGGTGTTACTTGATTTTATAGGTTCAGGAACTAATCCTTAGTGATCTTGGCCCCATTCATTGTTCTTTCCACTCACTAAAACATTATGCTTTCCATAATGCAGTTGGGTCCAGTTGACTCCAGAGTACATGATTAGATTGATACTGTATCCAAAATTTGAAAATGGATATTAATCGTGATTGTGTATTCAACCTTTAACTGTGTTGGTGGTGTAATGGTTTAGATGTTTATGTTCTGGGTGTGGTGTCCCGAGTACGAATTCTGGGAGGACCATATGCTTTCATTAGTTTATGCAAGTGCATTGGGATTTGTAATTGATGATTAATGTTAAGAATGGGGTATTACTTAAATATACTGTATACCTTCCCTCACTTCCTCATCATATACTGTATATTTTTTCCTCAGGCTGTGCTCCGCCCCCCACAGCCTACAATCCCAAAACCAAAGATGGAGCCAGTGCGGCGGTGTCAATGGACAAGTCACAACGATGGAAGAATACCTCAGAGGTAACCCACTGAAATTGGCCTATGTTAAATATTATCTTAATAATTACCGGTACTGGTAATTCTACAAGTATTATTAAATTAACTACATAATTCATGAATATTCTGAAACAACATTGTTTTCTAGTACCAGTACAGTATTCTATTATTGAATATGTTACGTGAGATAAAAGGTATGGTACTGTGTCATATTGTTAAAAGAATACCATATAGGGTACGAGTACCAATGGAGACGCATTGCCCAAAGGAGACGCACTTGAAACAAAAAAACTTGCACAGGCATAGGATGAGTAGATAGATGCATGAATGGTGGGCCAAAATATTCTTTAACTATCACCTAATATGCTCACATAGTACCAGCTTATTATTTTCATATGTTATTGTGTGAGATGAGATGAACTTAAAAAATGTCATGTTTTCGCAAATTCCTTACGAAAACCTAAGGATTTCTTTTTTTTTAAAGCTAAATTTCTTACAGTTCCCTAATTTGAATCTCGTTTCTATTACTGCAGGTTGATAGTGCATGAGTTGAAGTATAACACTGCATGATCAAAAGGCTTTTACTTGCACGGCTGAAGGGGGGTGAGGGTGCGTCCCCATATGACCAGCAAAAAACCCAAAGTCCAATGGAGACGCATTTTTTCAAATTGATGCCAGAAGGTCGTACACCACACTGGTAACATAGCATACTCTCCTCTATGTCTGGTATAAATAAAGTTGAGTTTCCTTCACCATTGACGAAGCTGCCTTAAGTAGAACTCAGTGCCCTATAGAGACGCACGCGTCTGCTTAGGGCAGCCGCGTTGCGTCTCCTTAGGTCCTCGTAAATGTGTGTTTATTTTGTTAACATTATTAAACATAATAACCTTTTATTTTATCCTGGGTGAAGGAAACTCGACCCTAATTACACCATACATATTGGGGAGAATGGCTTTCTACCAGTGAGGTATGGCAACAGTTTGAAAAATGCGTCTCTATAGGACCTCCAGAATTTTTTGCTGGCCCTAAGGAGACGTACCCCTTTTACCCCCTCAGCAATTCAAAATCACATTAAGCATGTTCTTGCCACACAGTTAAATGTTTGTGTGGGCCCTGTCAGCCTAGTGATGAAAAAATAGACTATATTTCCAGGCCCTCCACCCATTTCCTATCCCTATTTTCCCCAAATATGCCCGGGTTGGTGACTGGTGCTTGATTTAAACCTCGTATTAGCATGCATGTTACATATATACCTTCCCTGCATCCTCTAAACTGTTTTGTTATTGGCCTACAATGAGCAATTAGTATGTTTAGTAATATTTTATGTCTCTCTAATAATATATATTATAAGGCCTATGTCAGTCCGTTTTATTGCTTTAGCATTGTCAACTTACGACCAAAAGTACAATGCTTTGTTTCTGGTACCCATGAGGTAAGTACTTATATCATTTTATGTGTGTTTTTGTGTTTTAAACATACCTGCGTCTCCTTAGGACCAGGGGCGTCCCCTTAGGATTTTGCTGCCCTAAGGGGACGCATCTCTTATTTATCTTCTCTCTCCTACACAATATGATATAAAGTAAAAATGTTAGTGCCTGGTGAAAATATAAGCTTTTTGCTATTTATCCCCCTTACCCTCAATTTCCTATCTCTTATAGGCAAGCGGAAGCAACTCGTAAAAAAAAAAAGTATGTAAAAATGCGTCTGCATTGGTACTCGTACCCTATACAGGTAATGTGAGTTTAACCTACATGCTTTTATATATTACTGGTAGCATTAGTGACTGGTGTCAAGGTTCTCCTGGCAGTGCCAGGTGCTTGTCATTGGTACTCGTACCCTATACAGGTAATGTGAGTTTAACCTACATGCTTTTATATATTACTGGTAGCATTAGTGACTGGTGTCAAGGTTCTCCCCTGGCAGTGCCAGGTGCTTGTCATTGGTACTCGTACCCTATACAGGTAATGTGAGTTTAACCTACATGCTTTTATATATTACTGGTAGCATTAGTGACTGGTGTCAAGGTTCTCTCCTGGCAGTGCCAGGTGCTTGTCATTGGTACTCGTACCCTATACAGGTAATGTGAGTTTAACCTACATGCTTTTATATATTACTGGTAGCATTAGTGACTGGTGTCAAGGTTCTCTCCTGGCAGTGCCAGGTGCTTGTCATTGGTACTCGTACCCTATACAGGTAATGTGAGTTTAACCTACATGCTTTTATATATTACTGGTAGCATTAGTGACTGGTGTCAAGGTTCTCTCCTGGCAGTGCCAGGTGCTTGTCATTGGTACTCGTACCCTATACAGGTAATGTGAGTTTAACCTACATGCTTTTATATATTACTGGTAGCATTAGTGACTGGTGTCAAGGTTCTCTCCTGGCAGTGCCAGGTGCTTGTCATTGGTACTCGTACCCTATACAGGTAATGTGAGTTTAACCTACATGCTTTTATATATTACTGGTAGCATTAGTGACTGGTGTCAAGGTTCTCTCCTGGCAGTGCCAGGTGCTTGTCATTGGTACTCGTACCCTATACAGGTAATGTGAGTTTAACCTACATGCTTTTATATATTACTGGTAGCATTAGTGACTGGTGTCAAGGTTCTCTCCTGGCAGTGCCAGGTGCTTGTCATTGGTACTCGTACCCTATACAGGTAATGTGAGTTTAACCTACATGCTTTTATATATTGGTAGCATTAGTGACTGGTGTCAAGGTTCTCTCCTGGCAGTGCCAGGTGCTTGTCATTGGTACTCGTACCCTATACAGGTAATGTGAGTTTAACCTACATGCTTTTATATATTACTGGTAGCATTAGTGACTGGTGTCAAGGTTCTCTCCTGGCAGTGCCAGGTGCTTGTCATTGGTACTCGTACCCTATACAGGTAATGTGAGTTTAACCTACATGCTTTTATATATTACTGGTAGCATTAGTGACTGGTGTCAAGGTTCTCTCCTGGCAGTGCCAGGTGCTTGTCATTGGTACTCGTACCCTATACAGGTAATGTGAGTTTAACCTACATGCTTTTATATATTACTGGTAGCATTAGTGACTGGTGTCAAGGTTCTCTCCTGGCAGTGCCAGGTGCTTGTCATTGGTACTCGTACCCTATACAGGTAATGTGAGTTTAACCTACATGCTTTTATATATTACTGGTAGCATTAGTGACTGGTGTCAAGGTTCTCTCCTGGCAGTGCCAGGTGCTTGTCATTGGTACTCGTACCCTATACAGGTAATGTGAGTTTAACCTACATGCTTTTATATATTACTGGTAGCATTAGTGACTGGTGTCAAGGTTCTCTCCTGGCAGTGCCAGGTGCTTGTCATTGGTACTCGTACCCTATACAGGTAATGTGAGTTTAACCTACATGCTTTTATATATTACTGGTAGCATTAGTGACTGGTGTCAAGGTTCTCTCCTGGCAGTGCCAGGTGCTTGTCATTGGTACTCGTACCCTATACAGGTAATGTGAGTTTAACCTACATGCTTTTATATATTACTGGTAGCATTAGTGACTGGTGTCAAGGTTCTCTCCTGGCAGTGCCAGGTGCTTGTCATTGGTACTCGTACCCTATACAGGTAATGTGAGTTTAACCTACATGCTTTTATATATACTGGTAGCATTAGTGACTGGTGTCAAGGTTCTCTCCTGGCAGTGCCAGGTGCTTGTCATTGGTACTCGTACCCTATACAGGTAATGTGAGTTTAACCTACATGCTTTTATATATTACTGGTAGCATTAGTGACTGGTGTCAAGGTTCTCTCCTGGCAGTGCCAGGTGCTTGTCATTGGTACTCGTACCCTATACAGGTAATGTGAGTTTAACCTACATGCTTTTATATATTACTGGTAGCATTAGTGACTGGTGTCAAGGTTCTCTCCTGGCAGTGCCAGGTGCTTGTCATTGGTACTCGTACCCTACAGTGGAATCGCCAATCTCGATCAATCTCATCTCGATATTTCGCATCTCGATGGTACATTCCAAATCCAACTTTTCACGAATCTCGATGACAACACGCCGATCTCGATCACCGAATACCACCGAAAACAGTTGCGCTGGGCGATGCGCCACTGTTTCGAGCGTCCTGACACCTAGCGGCCACTTGGTGTACCAGTCACACGTCCGCCATACGCTTGAAAACTTGTATTGTGAAGTCGTCTACCTGGACCTTTTTTTATCGCATTCATAATGGCTACCAAGGCCACCGAAAGGGACAATGGAGAGGGAGTGGAAGGTGGGAATTGCGTACCTAAACCAGTTGTAGAAGAAAAGACAGTGCACAGTGCAAAACGAGAGTATAGAAAAGGAAAAAAACTTAACAAATACACAACAGAAGACAAGGATAAAGTGATGCAACTTCTAGAAAAAGGCCACAAAGTGAGTGAAATACAAAGATTAACTGGTATACCTCAGAGTACTATATCTACTATGAGGGGAAAGCAGGCGGAAATAAAGAAGTCTGTGGCACTGGCCAAGAAATTGTTTGCAGGAAATGAACTTGGCCAACGCCGCATCACCTCCATTTACAATTAATCTAATCGTTTAGTGGCTGAAATGGAATACTACCTAGATAAATGGGTTCAGCGAAGATCAAGAGAAAATGCAAGTGTGAATGGACCCCAGGTACGAGAACAGGCTAGGATTTTCTACGAGTCTGTTTGCAAGAAAAATAAAATAAAGAAACCCCCTCCATTTAATGCCTCTGTAGGCTGGCTGCAAAAATTCAAGAAGCGGTGTGGTATTAAATATGCACACTATCAAGGAGAGTTATCTTCTGCTGACAATGAGGCAGCCGCTAATTATCCTGCAATAGCGAAGCAGATAATCGAAGAAGGAGGGTACAGCTTGCATCAAGTTTACAACGGCGACGAAACAGGCATCTATTGGAAACGTTCTCCCAAAGCTACCTTCATTTCCAAGGCGGAAAAGCAGGCACCTGGTGTAAAAATGGCCAGAGAACGCTTCAGCTTACTCTTCACCTGCAATGCATCAGGCAGCCACAAAATGAAACCTCTCGTGATACACAAATACAAGAAGCCTAGGCCCTACAGACACATGGACATGACAAAATTAGATGTTTATTGGGAGACAACAAAATCAGCCTACATGACCTCAGCACTCTCTATCCATTGGTTTGACAAATGTTTTGTTCCTGACGCTGAGAAGAAATGTGCAGATCTTAACCTGGACTTCAAGGTGATTTTATTCCTAGATAATGCACCTGGCCATGCTAAATTCCTGGTAGGCCGCAACCCCCATGTCCAGGTCGTATTTCTGCCACCTAACACCACCTCCAAATTACAGCCATTGGACCAAGAACTAATTGCCAACATCAAGCTACTCTACTACAAGTACCTCCATGACAAAATGCGGCATGAAACCGACACTAATGAGGAGCTGATGGAGATTGAAAATGCTGCCAGTGACAGTGAAAGTGAAAGCGAATCTCCCACCACCCCTACCCATGACACCGCTGCCACCCAGGACACCTCTGCCACCCAGGACACCGCCGACACCCAGGACACCGCCGACACCCAAAATGAAGCAGTGGAAATTGTCACGGTGAAGGCATTTTGGAAGAGGTTCAACATTCGCCAAGCAGTGGATTTCATTGTCAAAGCATGGAATAAAATAACAGATGCAACCATCAGTCATGCCTGGAAAAATCTGTTAGTACCGGTACCCAATGACAACCAACCCAACCCGCCAAATCCTGCACAGATTCAACGGCAGGCAGACTTGCTGGCTGACACCCTTGCCTCAATTAACACTGTCCCTGCACCTGGCTTTCGTGATGTGAGAGAGGCTGATGTGATGCAAGAGTTGGTGGGGGAAAAAGTGGATGCAAGTGAGGCAGTGGTAAATTTGATAAGAGAAGACGTGATGGAGGACGAACCAGAAATGCCAGCCACCCAGCCACAGCCTCGCTCCCTCAGTGTCCAGCAATTATCAGAGGCACTTGGGTTCATAACGAAGGCCAAGGATATTGTTGAGGGTAACCTGGAGAGTTCTTCAATCATTAATGAGGCATTTGATGAGCTCAACAAGCAACTAATGACGGTCTACACCACGAAGGTGAACGAACAAAAGCAGTCCACGATCACACAGTTTTTCAAGATGAAGCAACAAGTCGCCAATGTCATCGAAACTATCACCGAAGAAGAGGGACCTGTAGACCTTGATGACTTGGACACTGAACTGCCAGAGGATCAATTTGAAGGATTCAACAGAGCAGTCGACGGTGCCGGTACTAGTGGTGACAGGGTGAGGGAAGCAATTGCAAGAATTGATGACAGTGACTGTGCGCCGGGTGCGGAGACGCAGTAACCTAACTGCGTTCGCCTCGGAACCAACAATCAACCACACAAACCTCTTTATCAATAAATATAAGGTAAAAATAAAACTCTTTCATTATTCATTTTATCTATTTTAACATATTATATATATTGCATGTGATTGTGGGGGGGCAAATGTGAAAATTGACAGATTTGATGTAGGTTAGTCGGCAAGTGGCTGGAACCGATTGTATTTTTCCCCATAAGAAGTTAACTTCGCATCTCGATATTTCGAATCTCGATCGGTATTTGTGGGAACCAATTATGATCGAGATTGGAGATCCCACTGTATACAGGTAATATGAGTTTAACCTACATACTTTTATATATTACTGGTAGCATTAGTGACTGGTGTCAAGGTTCTCTCCTGGCAGTGCCAGGTGCTTGTCATTGGTACTCGTACCCTATACAGGTAATATGAGTTTAACCTACAACTTTTATATATTACTGGTAGCATTAGTGACTGGTGTCAAGGTTCTCTCCTGGCAGTGCCAGGTGCTTGTCATTGGTACTCGTACCCTATACAGGTAATATGAGTTTAACCTACATACTTTTATATATTACTGGTAGCATTAGTGACTGGTGTCAAGGTTCTCTCCTGGCAGTGCCAGGTGCTTGTCATTGGTACTCGTACCCTATACAGGTAATGTGAGTTTAACCTACATGCTTTTATATATTACTGGTAGCATTAGTGACTGGTGTCAAGGTTCTCTCCTGGCAGTGCCAGGTGCTTGTCATTGGTACTCGTACCCTATACAGGTAATGTGAGTTTAACCTACATGCTTTTATATATTACTGGTAGCATTAGTGACTGGTGTCAAGGTTCTCTCCTGGCAGTGCCAGGTGCTTGTCATTGGTACTCGTACCCTATACAGGTAATGTGAGTTTAACCTACATGCTTTTATATATTACTGGTAGCATTAGTGACTGGTGTCAAGGTTCTCTCCTGGCAGTGCCAGGTGCTTGTCATCCAAATTTCAATAAATTTTTCTAAGTGGACAGTTACAAGTTTTAAAATATTATACATATATTTACATAAGGTTTTTATGACTTTTTTTATGTGCAGTGGTAGTATCGTAACAAATGAAGTTTAGAGGCTATGCATAGAAGTAAACGGTATTGGGAAAAGTTGACTTAAAACGTACCTCTGTGGCATACCATAACATAGTCATGGTAAGCAAGTCCTATCTCTTCTTCTCGAGGTAACCTCGTTACACTGACCTAGTTTTAACCCTCGTGACCCGGGTTGCCTTTCTAAATGACGGAGGTCGTATCCGGGCGATCTGGCCGAAAAACGTCTAGGCCTAGACTACCGTATCTTTGTTATTTTAACTGCTAGAAATTTCCCACGCATCCCTAAACGTAGTGCGGTTTCCATTCTGTAGACTGGCGTTGAGTAGAACTCTCTTAAGTCAACTGGTTCAGTTGTGCTGACGATTTCCGTGGAGCAAATTTTGCCGCGATGTTGACAATATCGGAGCTTTTCAGACACTAATTTCGTCATATCATACAATAACAACATTGATCCGACGTCTCCTTGTTTTCGGAGGTGCGGTGACGCAATGAACAGCTTTGTTTACATGCGTCGGACGCACGGCGTTCAGACCAAGCTGAATAGGCTTTCAAGCTACTGTCTGTTAAAAGGACACCCGGGTACCGGCCCATCTGCCGCGGTGTCCTTTTAAAAGGATACCCGGCCTGGAAGGGTTAATCCCCCTATTAATTTTCTTCGTTTATATTTTTACTCGACAGTGGAAACAAGGGGAATGCGGGTGTGCCATTTTTCAGCGATACACTTTGTTTATATTATAAATCCTTTATTAATCTCCTCTCCCCCTTATGACTTTATATAATTATCTAGTCCCTTGTATGTTTTTGATTGCTTATCTTCTAACTTGTCCCTTCAGTTTTACTGTTGTTGTTCCCCAAGCTGCCTGGCCGAACAGCCCCAAGGCCCCCAGCAAGGCCAAGGCCATAACCGAGCGCCCCCACAGAACCCTCCCTGCCGACCACAATAAAGCCTGGGTGACCGAAGCCACTCCATGGCGGGAAGCCGAGGAGGGTGCGGAAACGCCCGGGAAACCAAAGCCCGACCCAGGGCCCCTGTGCCCCTCAGCAATTATGAAGAGAAAGTTGAGGGGCAAAGGAAGAATGTGACGCTTTGGTCAATCCACGGAAGAGACGCCGTCACTTTTACTGTTATATTATATTTCTTTGCTTTTTTTAGTTCCAGAAAGAGGGAACTGGTGACATGACCACCTGATTCGCAATGCGATCAGGCAGTTTTCGGACTAAGGACATTCTGAGGTCTTGTCTCGCTCGTACCGCCTCAAACAAGGCGGTGCGTATGTCACCCAATGATTGAATTGACGACTGAAGAAGCAGTCGCCGGGACAATTCAACCGATCGTCTGGCATCCGCGTCTGCGATTGCCTGAGTGAACCGGAGCAAAGACTTTGCTACCTGTTGAGACACTATGTATTGAGAGAACAGGCGAAAAGCTTTCCCCCTTAGCCTAAATTCTCGGTCTAGGTGAGTTGGGGTAGGGGTAGTGAAAGGGTCTTTTAGCTCACAAAGATTAATTTTAGGGGCAGCTAAGAAAGCAAACAAAGCTGAAGGGACTCCGCCGGCAGAACACACTGGCATGGAGAACCAAGAATGAGTATCTTGAGGGATCTGGTGGGAAGTTTTGGAAGTAAATGTGGTTGCAAAGTTTTGAGCTTCTGTCTCCCATTCCACCCAAGGTCCTGGACCCAACTGCCCCACCTTCAAGACTGGATTAGCTGCTGCGTCTGTGACGGTTTGCAAATCGAGTTCTGGAGTGAGAGCTGACAGAGTCTTAATGTCATTAAACCCATCATGCTTAGACCAGTCTGAAAACAATTTTGAAGCTGAGGCAGAGGGTAAAGCTGGCTTAGCAGTATAAACAAAATAGTCCTGGTGATAATAACTAGGTATAGCCTTTATGTTGACATCTAGTACATTTCCCAAAGTATCCAAGGCCCTTAATTTCTTAGATTTATTGCCCTGGATGACCCACTCACGCGGCACTGGGAGTTCCCCTGACAAGGTAGGTTGGGCGATCTCTGGTTTAGTGGGGGTCAAAAGGACCCATGACTCGTCTGGTCCGTAAAGCAAGGGCATAGCTACCTTTCTGAGAGGCGCTCTGTCTAGAGGGGGCGGATTGACATCCGTTATAACCCTTACATTCGAAGTGGTCAATGCCGCCGTAGCAGGCCTAGTAACCACTGATGGTGACATAGGGGGAGGGTGAGGGATCTGAGTCAAAGCAATAGAAGTCATCAGAGGCCGTACCGTAGAGCTTGTCGTGGGAGCTCCCAAGTCCACTGTGGGAGTTTCCTGCTGTTGGCCAAAAAATTTAGATAAAGCATTACTAAGTAGCCCATCAATTTCCTGTGCAGTGACAAATTGACTTGATGATGTACTCACTGGTGAATCATTAAGATCTTGCGCGGCGTCTAAGCCTGAACCTGACTCTTGCCCTTCCATATCCGATATAATTGAAACCTCGTCTTTATCATCCTGTTCCTCCTGAGAAGATCCCGCCGAAGCTGGGGTACCACCTTGTTGCCAAGATAAGTCAGGAATAGAGGATGGGATCGCCGCGTCCCGGTGGACGTCAGCCACTGTGTGAATAGTTTGAGCCGGAAGTGGGTGGTCAGGCCCTGGCCGAGAATATCGCCAAACACCTAGGCCTTGGCCTACACTCCCTTGGGAGTCCGAAACACTCTCAACCACTGAGCCCCTGAACTCTCCAAATCCAGGGTTAAAATGTTAATGGGTAAATCATCTTTAGGTACAGGCACTATACTGGACCCTTGAGACCGAACACAAACTCTGTCTGGGGTAGAGGTACGACGAGAAGTACTAGAAACTGGCGAATGTCGGGAGGCCTTTCTATCATGGGAATCCTTTTTTGAAGATTTATGGCTGCGGTGTGACCGTGAACTACTCTTCGATTTGGAGGATTTATCGCCGTGACCACTGGTGGAACTTTCTGTCTTACTCTTCTTACTCGATGGTGAAGAGGCAAGACTAGGTGGCTGGTGTCTGAGAGGTGACCTAGACCGAGAGATCTCCCGAGACGAGGAGGCTGCCGCCGGGGGTGTAGGCCCTCGTTGACGTTTCGCAGTAGCAGGGGCAGGAGAAGACACAGAACTCTGTCCAGTCTCCGCCGGCTTACGACTAGTTACTCGAGAGGAACGTTTAGGGGGAGGGTGCTCAAAAAGAAGCCTATCCCAAAGAGGGACGTTGTCACATTGAAGTGACTTATGAGTCACAATCGTAGTATACGCTGACATCTGTTGCCGAACTTCTCGTAAAGCGACCGCTGCGGTCTTATCATTATCTCGGAGGACTTTGACATTTAATTGGGAGCAATAGGAACAGTTGCGCATCACCCACAGACCCCTTGAACGGTCTAGACATTTAACACACTTGATACAAAGAGTGTGCGCAAAAAATAGGGATACCGGAACAGGTCGGGGTAATGCATAAAGCAAAAACTGGGGCAAAGGTAGCCATGACAGAGACTGGTGGGAAAACTACTGCAGGGTCTGTATTGGTCCGCCGGAGCCCAGCTCTGGAAAAAAGAAAATTTCCAGGAATTAATGCTCATAAGGTTAACCCAACATGTTCGCACACAAGTGTTAATAACCCGCCGGGTAACGAGACGTAATGTCACAACGATCACAGCTCGCTACGCGGCGGGGTTTTATAAAGATTTCCGAATATCTAAACATGTCTTAAGAAAGTTAAGAATACCCTCTGACATAATATAAAAGACCAGTATGGCGTTTATAAACATAGTCTTTCCGGTGGTGACTGTTTCAAGATTCAATTTTGGAAAACAACCCCCCCACAAAGAAGCCGGCACCTGAATTATCTAGCAGAATAACACAGGGCAGGTTGATACGAGATCTGACTTCTAACGAATTGTCACAAAGATCGCCGTAAGGTTGAAGGCGGCGATACATTAACGTATCTCTCAATTAACTGGTTAACTAAATTGAATTGTAAATTCCTTATTTCCTCCTCCCAGGAGCACCCTGTGAAAAACTTGTGAAAAAAGATGTTAACCCTAATTGAGCCTTCGATCGCCATAAGTGTGAAGGCGGCGATACATATAGTATCACTAAAATGGACCGGTTAACTAAACTGAATGACCAATTCATTCATCCCACCCTACCAAGGTGCACCCGCCGGGTGAGATCTGATGTATAAACGTTAACCCCATAAGTTCCTGTCCCCACTTCTTTGTAAAAGATCGCCGGGGAGGAAAGCCTACAACAACAGCTAGGTTTTTCCTTTGGTTTGTAAAACCGGGTAGAAAAACTTCATAACATATGTCCGCATGAACAATGTTAGATGGGTACAGCCATTCCGCCGGGAATCATAGGGAGCCTGAAACAGGCACCAACACAGAGACGCAGTCCTGGAGAGCCACAGACACCTCATCGCCGGGGACACAAGCCTGTTTTGAAACCACGCGTGGCCCAACACGGCTCTCGGCCGGGTTTTTCATGGTGTAACCGAGAAAAACCCGCCGGAAAGTAACCCACCCCGTTCAGAAACCATCTGAACGCACATAGGACCCGAGAGATAGCCAAAGCACGACTAGCCTAGGGCCCACAAAATAATCCGTGGAATTAGCCAATACACAACTAATCCAGGAAAACATACATAGTCCGTGGAATTAGCCAATACACAACTAAACCAGGATACACATGACACAGTAGGACATATTTATAAAATAAACAATAACACTTGTACATGTGGCAAAGCTACGAGCGGCTGGCTAGGCCTAAGCAGATGGCATAAGAAATGTTGAAATATAAACAAAAACACTGGAAATATTACAACAGGAACCACCGCCAACACACCACTGTAGCAAATACTTCCGACAAAGGGAAGACTGACTCGGGACCCAGAAAAAACTTCACTAAGTGAAGAAAAATACGCTGGGAACGTCAGTAAGCAACGCTTACCTCATCAGAAAGATAAAAGGCAGCAAAAATAACGCGTAATGAAAGCCGCCTGCATCACAAGCTAACTCAACTGTGAAAAGTTCACATGTCCACAACAGGACCACGAGGGTACATCCGAAATAGATGCCCCAAACACACGACCCAAAATACACTGCACTGCGGGCAACCAGCCCAGGACACTCCTGCTACGCATATCCTAACCTTACTCGATACATCCCGGAGTAAACAAATGAGAATAACTCACTAGGGACGCAGCAAATGCGGAACCAGCGGAGCGTGGGGAGACACGTCCGGGCAGGCTGAGCGCAGAGCAGAGAAGGAAGAATGACGCCTGAATCAGCGTCTGGTCAAGATCCACACAAGTACATCCACGATATGATGGAAAGCTTACTGGATAGTTATTCTTATTTTCTTTTTGTTTTTATTTTTTACAAAGTTGTTTCCGTAGTGAGAACCCAATTCATAATGACTGAAGCCATGAGTGAGGTCGCGTGCGCTCATGATGAAGGCTCCTCAGATTTTAAATGCTCTGCGCGGTAGATTCAAACTACGGCGGATTAGTGTTTGAAGAGGATGCCTTATGTAATAGGCATGTTCGTCAATGATGGAGGGGCCACTAATAAATAACAAAAGCGTGTGAAAAACAAAAACCGTTATTCCCCAATGCCAAGCATAAACAAGGGAGTGCCAAGGGAACGATGGGTTTTTAGTCCATTGTGCAAAGTTAAAATCGCATATTAGTATAAAGTGGCTAGATCACGATGCATGTATGTAAACTGTATCTCATGAAAAAAAATGAAAAAAAAACAGCA
This sequence comes from Paralithodes platypus, assembly GCA_032716605.1. Lineage (NCBI taxonomy): Eukaryota > Metazoa > Arthropoda > Malacostraca > Decapoda > Lithodidae > Paralithodes > Paralithodes platypus. The sequence continues at coordinate 37,020,727 of CM064503.1, read as the reverse complement.
TTTATACAGAACTTCCAATTTCAAAAGAAAATTTAGGGCCAGTGTAAGTGAGCGTCCTACCACCACCGTACCAAAACACATAAATCGCTTAGCACTTGACGAGTGTCATAGGCCCCCCTCTCACCAACACCACCCCTCCCCCTTGACGTAGACACATTCTAAACCGTGGTACCGGTATACGATTTTACCGAAATGGGAACTTAAACTCGAACAGGTAAAACAAATATAAAACAAATAAAATAAAACAGAGAAGCATAATAAGTTAACTATTTAACAAATCGCATATCGCGGAATATTAGTAGTGACGTTATTGAGGAAGAAACTCTCATGCAACAATCAATAGTGTAAATTCGGACCAGGGATAAGAGAGACAGGAAGTGGTTAGGGCAGTGATGATTCTGTTTCATAAGTTTATCGAAAGTGTTACTTAAAGTTTAAACCAAAGCCAGTGTTAATGATTTGAAGCTCGAACAAGTCCTAACCACAAAACAGTGACAACCCCCCCCCCCCCTCTCTCTCTAGCCCCTTTCCCTCCCCTGCGTCGTTACATACAAGAAAGTCGAGTAAAATATTCTTATAGATATGAATACCAAGGACGTTTGCAGTATCTGTAGGGACAGAGTGAGAGACAAATGTGGCACAAAATGCCAAATATGCAAAGACATGTTTCATTGGTACTGCATAGGATTTTCACCACCGATAAACATGGCTTATAATAATAAGGGGAAGAACTTCCATTTTTGCAACAGCTGTGCCGAGTTCACAATGCAAATCATCCAGACTGTGGAAAAAACAGAGGTACAAGATAGACCTAAATATAGCCAAGAGGCGGTGTTATTCCAACAAAATTGGGGAAACACACCAAGAATTTCCCCTCATACATCCCTGACCACAACCGTATCGAATTCAAGTACTCCTATTTCGTCTCACCCAAAACAACCAACAACACCTCCCTCTGAACAAACACCACACACAACTCTTCCCACACAAAAACTCTCATCAGCCCCCTCCCTACCACCTCGAAACACCGCGACGTCACCAAATACCACACCGCCGCCGCCTCCCGCCTCCCCACATGACCCGCCCCCCTCCACACCTCTGCCATCTGCCTACTTACGCCCGGCAGATCATGACACCCAGCCCCCTCTACACCACCTCATAACACCACACCATCCCTAAACCACACCACTATTTCCCCCAACTACCAGACCTCCCCCTCCCAGACCCAGCATAGCTCACCACCTGCCCACCTACAACCAACACGTAACTCCACCCCCCTGCAGACCTCACCCACCCATACACCAAGCCCACTATCAACCACAACCACACTTAGATCACCACATAACCCCTCGCAGCCCCAGCCACACCTACTGGGGTTGTCTACACCAGTGTGCAGATATTATCTGGAAAGAAGGTGCTACTTTGGTCAAAAGGGCCAATTTATTAGTGGCCCCTCCATCATTGACGAACATGCCTATTACATAAGGCATCCTCTTCAAACACTAATCCGCCGTAGTTTGAATCTACCGCGCAGAGCATTTAAAAACTGAGGAGCCTTCATCATGAGCGCACGCGACCTCACTCATGGCTTCAGTCATTATGAATTGGGTTCTCACTACGAAAAAACTTCGTAAAAAATAAAAACAAAAAGAAAATAAGAATAACTATCCAATAAGCTTTCCATCATATCGTGGATGTACTTGTGTGGATTTCTGACCAGACGCTGATTCAGGCGTCATTCCTCCTTCTCTGCTCTGCGCTCAGCCTGCCCGGACGTACCTTCCAGGCTCCGCTGGTTCCGCATTCGTTGCGTCCCTAGTGAGTTTTTTCTCATTTGTTTACCCTAGGATGTATCGAGTAAGGTTAGGATAGGCGTAGCAGGAGTGTCCTGGGCTGGTTGCCCGCAGTGCAGTGTATTTTGGGTCGTGTGTATGGGGCATCTATTTCGGATGTACCCTCGTGGTCCTGTTGTGGACACGTGAACTTTTCACAGTTGTGTTAGTTTGTGATGCAGGCGGCTTTCATTACGCGTTAATTGTTGCTGCCTTTTATCCTTCTGATGAGGTAAGCTGTGTTTTTCTGACGTTCCCAGCGTATTTTTCTTCACTTAGTGAAGTTTTTTCTGGGTCCTTGTCAGGCTTCCCGGGGTGGGAAGTTGTCGCTACGGTGGTGTGTTGGCGGTGGTTCCTGTTGTGATATTCCAATGTGTGTTTATATTTCAACTATTTTCATGCCGTCTACCTAGGCCTAGCCAGCCGCTCGTAGCTTTGCCACATGTCTAGTGTTTATTTATTTTATAAATATGCCCTACTGTGTCATGTGTATCCGGGTTTTAGTTGTGTATTGGCTAATTCCTCGGACTATAATTGTTTCCTGGTTTAGTTGTGTATTGGCTAATTCCACGGATTATGTTGTGACCTTGGTTAGTCGTGCGTGACTCTCCTCGTGTCGTATTGTTCAGATGGTGTCTGTTCAGGGTGGGGCTTGCCTTCCGGCGGGTTTTTTCTCGGTTTCACCATGAAAAATCCTGACCGATGAGCAGTGTTGGGCCACACGTGGTTTTTAACTCTGGCTGGTTCCCCGGCGTGGGGAGGTGTCTGTGGCTCTCCAGGACTGCGTCTCTGTGGGTGCCTGGTTTCAGGCCTCCTTTAATTCCCGGCGGGATGGCTGTACCCATCCTTATATATATATTTATATATAAAAAACGACGTTCTTGCGAACATTCGTTTTTATAGGTTTTTTCTACCTGGTTTACGACAACCACATGGAAAACCTAGCTGTTGTTTAGGCGTTCCTCCCCGGCGATCTTTTACAAAGAAGTGGGGTCAGGAACTTGTGGGGTTAACTTTTAGACTTCTCACCCGGCGGGTGCACCTGAGCAGGGTGGGATAAACGACTTAGGTCTCATATAGTTAACCAATCCATTTTAGTGATACTCTGTGTATCGCTGCCTTTACTCTTACGGCAATTGAAGGTTCAATGAGGTTTAACCAAATCGATTCCCACACCCGGCGGGTGCTCCTAAGTGGAGGAACTAAGGAATTTATAACAAATTCAATTTCGATTAACCTTAATTTGGTGATACATTCAGTATCGCCGCCTTCTATTTTTACGACGATCTTTTGGGACAATTCGTTAAAAAATCAGATCTCGTATATTCCTGCCCTGGGCTATTCTACTAAAATATTTCAAGGGCCGGCGTCTTTATGAGGGGGGCTTTGTTACAAAATTGAATCTTGAGACAGTCACCACCTCCTACAGACTATAAGTGCCATACTGGACCATTATATCAGAGGGTATTCTTCATGTTCTTTAGCTAAAAAGATTTGTTTAGCCTCTTTACACCCCGCCGCGTAGCGAGATGTGTTAGCTGTGTCTTTGCATCCCGTTACCCGGCGGGTTATTAACACTTGTATGCGAACACTTGGGTTAACCTTATGAGCATTAATTCCTGGAAATTTTTCTTTATTTTTCCAGAGCTGAGCTCCGGCGGACCAATACAGACCCGGCGGTAGTTTCCTCACACCAGTCTCTGTCATGGCTACTGTGGCCCCAGTTTTTGCCCTGTGCATTACCCCTACTTGCGCGGGTATCCCGATTTTTGCGCATACCCTTTGCATAAGGTGTGTTAAATGTCTAGACCGTTCAAGGGGTCTCTGGGTTACACTTAATTGTTCCTTTTGCTCCCAATTAGCCAATAAAGTCCTGTGTGACAATGACAAGACCGCGGCGGTAGCGTTGAGAGAGGTCAGACAACAAATGTCGGCCTACACTACCATTGTCGCACATAAGTCACTTCAATGTGACAACGTCCCACTTTGGGATAAGTTGCTGTCAGAGCACCCTCCCCCTAAACGTACCTCTAGAGTAACGGGTTTTAAGCCGACAGAGACTAGCCAGGGTTCTGTATCGTCTGTGGATACGTCTAAACGCCCGAGAGAGCCTACTCCCCCGGCAGCCACCTCCTCGTCGCAGGCGAGATCGAGGTCAAGGTCACCTCTCAGACAGCAGTCTTCAAGTCGTGCCTCTTCCCCGGCGAGTAAGAAGAGTAAGACGGAAGCTTCCACCAGTGGTCATGGTGGTGATTCTTCCAAATCTAGGTCTAGTTCGCGGTCACACCGTAGCCACAAATCCTCCAAAAAGGATTCCCATAGGAAGTCCTCTCGACATTCTCCTAAGTCTAGTGCATCTCGTCGTACCTCTACACCTGAAAATGTTTCTGTTACAGCCTCAGAGTATAGTGAAACGCCTGTCCCTAAACAAGATTTACCTATTGATATTTTAACCCTAGAAATGGAAAGTTCAGGAAATTCAATAATTGAGAATGTTTCAGACTCTCAAGAGAGCGTAGGCCAGAGCCTCGGTGTTTGGCGGTTTGCTCAACCAGGGTCTGACCATCCACGTCCGACTCATACGAGTCACACAGTAGCCGATGTCCACAGGGACGCGGCGACCCCATCCTCTATCCCTGACTTATCTTGGAAACAAGGTGCCCCTGCCTCGGCGGGGTCTTCTCAGGAGGATCGGGAGGAACAAGATGAAGTGTCAATAATTTCAGATAGGGAAGGACAAGGGTCAGGCTCAGGCCTGGACGCCGCCCATGATAATACTGATTCACCTGAAAGTTCTGCATCTAACCAGTTTGTTACAGCACAAGAAATTGATGGGTTACTTACTCATGCTCTATCTAAATTCTTTAGTCAACAACGAGAAAACCCCACAATGGACTTGGGGGCTCCCTTGACAAGTTCTGCGGTACGGCCTCTGATAACGTCAATCGATTTATCTAAGATTCCTAACCCTCCTACTCTGTCACCGGCAGGGAGCTCTAAGCCAGCTACGGCGGCATTCACTACGTCAAATGTCAGGGTCATCACGGATGTTAATCCACCCCCTCTAGACAAAGCGCCTCTTAGAAAGGTAGCTATGCCCCTGCTTTATGGGCCAGACGAGTCATGGGTTCTTTTGAACCCCTCTAAGCCAGAGCTTGCCCAGCCTACCTTGTCAGGGGAACTCCCGGTACCACGTGAGTGGTTTATCCAGGGAAATAAGTCAAAGAAATTAAGGGCATTGGATGCCTTGGGTAATGTTTTGGACGTAAATATCAAGGCTATACCTAGTTATTATCATCAGGATTATTTTGTTTATGCATCTAAGCCTGCTTTACCCCCTGCCTCAGCTTCAAAACTTTTTTCAGACTGGTCTAAGCTGGATGGGTTTAATGATATTAAGGCTCTGTCGGCTCTTACTCCTGAACTAGATTTACAGACCGTCACAGACGAGACAGCTAATCCAGTGTTGAAGGTGGGACAGTTGGGACCAGGACCTTGGGTGGATTGGGAGGTAGAGGCTCAAAACTTTGCAACCACTTTCACTTCTAAATCTTCCCACCAGATCCCTCAGGATACACATTCATGGTTCTCCATGCCGGTAGGTTCTGCCGGCGGAGTTCCGTCAGCTTTATTTTCTTTTCTAGCTGCCCCTAAAATTAATCTTTGTGAACTAAAGGACCCATTCACTACCCCTACCCCTACTCACCTAGACAGAGAATTTAGGCTAAGGGGAAAAGCTTTCCGCCTGTTTTCACAGTACATAGTTTCTCAGCAGGTGGCTAAGTCTTTACTCCGGTCTACTCAGGCAATCACAGACGCGGATGCTCGAAGATCAGTTGAGTTATCCCGGCGTCTGATTCTTCAGTCGTCGATTCAATCCTTAGGTGACATACGCACAGCCTTACTTGAGGCGGTGCGAGCACGACAGGATCTTAGGATGTCATTAGTTCGCAAGCTGCCTGATCGCATTGCTAACCAGGTGGTAATGTCCCCAGTACTTACTCCTTCTTTAATGTCCCCTGATGTATGGCGAACAGTGTTTAACATGGCACAGGCCGTGAAGCACAGTCCCGCACAGGCTAAGAAACCTGCATTTAACTTCCCCAAACCTAAGCCTCCTACTAAAGCTCAGCCAGGGGGTTCTAAGCCGTTTCTTCCGCCTAAGTCCTCCCAATCCCCCCTGGGTCAGCACAGGCATAGACAGAGAGGGTTTTCAGGACAGAGAGGACGCGGCCAGTATAAGCCGGGGCAGGGCCAGTCTTCGGCCCACACCAGCCAGCCGGCGAAGCGTCCAACACCACCAAACCCACCATCAAAAAACTAAAGTCTCTCTCACTCCCAGTGCCTATCTTAAGGCCGGAGGAACCGAGGGAAGTACAGCCGGCGAACCCTTGTCTGCTAACTGGGTCGTTCCGAACGTGTCACCAAGCATGGCCGTTAAAAACCTGGGCACGGATGGTGGCACGCAAAGGCATCACTTGGCAGTGGCTCCGGCGACCTCGCTTACGTCAGCCGACAACGGCAAATTGTGTTTCATTAGAGGTGGAGTCGCTGGTCCAGGAGATGATTGCCAAGAATGTCATCATCCCGGTCCCTCCAGATTACCCTGTATTCACGTCAAAACTGTTTTTGGTTCCCAAACGGGACAGTGTTCAGATGAGGCCGGTCGTAGACCTGTCTTATCTGAATCTTCACATTTACAACGAGTCTTTCAGAATGTTAACAGTTCATCAAATCAGGCTAACACTTCCGCCGGGAGGCTGGATGTGTTCCCTAGACCTGACAGACGCCTATTGGCACGTGTCGGTCAACAAAAGATTTCAAAGGTTTCTGGCCTTGAGGATCAGGCACCAAAATTTTGTTTTTCAGAGGATGCCGTTCGGTTTGAACCTAGCACCTCGACTATTCACGAAACTAGTCCGGCAAGCCCTGATGCCGTTGTTAAAACAGGGAATCAGAGTGTTGTGGTATCTAGACGACTGGCTGGTGGTGGCAGAGACACAACAATTATGCATAAAACATGTCAATATCATTTTAAATCATGTCAAAACTCTAGGCTTCAAGGTAAATCTGGTAAAGTCAAACCTTGTTCCCTCAAGAGTAATTCAGTGGATAGGGCTGGTCTGGGACACCGCCGCTCTCACTCTGAGTCAGAGTGTGGACAATCGCAACAGGTTTCGCAGGAAACTGTTCAGGTTTCTTCACAGTCTGACTACGACACGAAGAGTCTGGGAGTCTCTGGTCGGCTCTCTCAACTGGATTCAGCTAACTGTCAAGTTGGGCCGGTTGAAAGTAAAACGATTAATATTGGAAGGCAACAAATATTTCCCACTCTTACCGGCGGGAAAATTATGGCCCATACCAAAATTAATCCACACCTTACTAGCGGTCTGGGCGAAGAGGGAAACATTGCACTCAATCATGTCATGGACCTCTCCTCCTCCAACGGTATGGGTAGACACGGATGCGTCAGGCACCATAGGGTGGGGATTTCAGTCAAATCAGGGGCACCAGGGTCAGGGACTTTGGTCCCACTTAGAAATCTCTCACATAAATGTCAAAGAGTTACTAGTCCCCTTGTATTTCCTTCAGGCTCACGGCCCGGCGTTACGGGGCAAGTCGGTGGCCTTCAGAATGGACAATCTGAATGCAGTTCACTGTATTCAGAAACAAGGGTCAACGAGGTCAAGGAAGTTGCTACTCGTGTCGGAAGAGATTTTTGTTCTAGCCAGCAGTCTAGATATTTATCTTCACGCATCTTATCTCCCAGGCGTAGCGAACGTCTGGGCAGACGCTCTGTCCCGGAGACAGAGCACGACAGTAGAATGGGAGCTCAAGCAACCCATTTTCGACCTAATGATTGCGGAGCTCTCCCATCCACAAGTGGATCTTTTTGCGTCCGACGAGACTCACAAGCTCCCTCTATACCTCACCCGCCGGGCGATAACGCCGGCAGGGGGGCCAGACGCCCTAGTGACAGACTGGAACAGATGGAGCTCCATCTATCTGTTTCCGCCGCCAGATGCGTCACTAATGTGCCACGTAGTGAACAAACTACGAGTTTATCGAGGCTTAGTCTCGCTAATCGCGCCCCTGTGGCCGGCGCAGGTGTGGTACCAGCAATTAATAATGTGGTGCCCGGACCCGGTATCGCTCCCGGTCGGGTACTTCCACTTAGACACGATTGGCAACCTAGCGACCTCGCTGACTTTTGCATTATGGACATTCAGGAGGCCAAGTGGCTAGCACCATACGGTAGGGATGTGACCAATAAATTGCTCAATCAATATACTCAGTCTACTAAGCGACAATATCAATCACATTGGAAAGCTTTTACTTCTTGGATTGTTAGAACGGAACAAACTGTACCCTCAGTGGCATTGGTTTTTAATTACTTGAACTATCTGTTTGAGCAGAAACGTTTATCTGTGGTAACTTTGAAGAATCACTTAACTGCGATTAGAGTGCCCTTTTTCGACCTTACAGGTCTATCCATACCGGTGGCGGAGGAAACAGGATTTATGAGAGCGTGTTTTAAACTCCGCCCACCTCCCCGTCAGCTCATGCCTACTTGGTCTCTGGACAAAGCTTTGTCTTTACTTCATTCTCGTCTGTATCAAAATACTGCAGACTTTGCTTTAATCTTAAAGAAGGCAGTTTTCCTTTTGGCTTTGGCCACCGGAAACAGAGTGTCTGAGCTGGCGGCGATGAGCAACACACCTAATTGTCTTAGGTTTGGTAGACTTAATGATTCAATTTCCATTGCACCCTCCCCGGCGTTTGTAGCCAAGAATGAGCATAGTGCACACGTGTTTTCTGAGTTCATGGTGCCGGCGTTAAAAAGGGGAAAGGTGCATCATAATTTATGTCCAGTGCAAGCTCTAACCAAATATTTGAGAATAGCTCCTCAAAACCCCCAAGGTGCTTTATGGGTAGCGAGTACGGGTAAACGCTTACTTAAACGGCGATTAGCCTCTCTTCTGGTAGAAGTCATTAAAGAGAGTAATCCCGGCGTTGTGGGTAGGGCCCACGATTTACGCAAGTGGGCGGCCTCTTTACGTTTCCTGAAAAACTTTTCAGTTGAAGATATTGCGTCCACACAGTTGTGGGCGTCTAATCATACGTTTCTCTCTAGATACTTGTCAGTTGCTCTAGACAAACCTTCCTTACCATGTATAGCTTTAAGGCAGAGGGTCTAGGTGGCCCTGCAGTCACTTATGTTTACTTTCACGGAAGGGGGGGGGGGGGGGGGTGCAGTCAGTTGACATAGGACACCCTAGACCCTGCCGGAGTATGAGAGCTGTGATACAATTTAAGGTTAAAATGTGATATGAAAATTTCTCTGCGAGAAATTGTGCTAGTACAAGGTTTAGTACAAAACAACGGTGTTGTTATAGTAGTTTTAGCTGCGAAAGCAATGTAATATTAGTTCAATGGAGTTCATTTGCAATTGATCTCCACATGTATTTTGGGGTTTATGATGTGCACATATAAACTTATAACTTATTATTTTTGTCACCACTCGTTGAGTGGGGTGCCTTTTGTAACTACAGATCTGTGTTCAGAATCTTCAGGGTTACCCATTTTTGTCGGGCAGGCTTCTTTGAAGCACGCACCTGCCTGAACCCCTTTTTCTTGTATATTTCCGGCCTACGCCGTATTAAATACATTTTTCAAAAGTAAGAATACTATGTGGTTGTTTTTATTATCTGCTTTTCTAGAGTTATGATATGATTACGAATGTCCCCCTCCAGTCTTAGATATCAGGCATGTTCGTCAATGATGGAGGGGCCACTAATAAATTATAGGTTTGACTCCTGTAAGGAGATAAAGAAAACCTAATATTTAGTAGTGGCCCCGTAATCATTGACGACTGGGGCCCTCCCGACCGTCCCCTTCCCATTCGTTGATGTATTGAGGATTTTGGTTTACTTGATATGTCAGTGAAGGAGGAATGACGCCTGAATCAGCGTCTGGTCAGAAATCCACACAAGTACATCCACGATATGATGGAAAGCTTATTGGATAGTTATTCTTATTTTCTTTTTGTTTTTATTTTTTACGAAGTTTTTTCGTAGTGAGAACCCAATTCATAATGACTGAAGCCATGAGTGAGGTCGCGTGCGCTCATGATGAAGGCTCCTCAGTTTTTAAATGCTCTGCGCGGTAGATTCAAACTACGGCGGATTAGTGTTTGAAGAGGATGCCTTATGTAATAGGCATGTTCGTCAATGATTACGGGGCCACTACTAAATATTAGGTTTTCTTTATCTCCTTACAGGAGTCAAACCTATAATATAATGGAAAGTCATGTAGATTTGCTCATCCCAAAATTTGCAACAACATAACCAGTCATGGAAAATGTAGATTTGGTGAAACCTGCAAATACCACCACCCATCCCTTTGCTAGACATCACTTGAGAACAAGACCTGCTACAATATGAAATGCCCAGCTTTTCATATTAAAGGGACTTGGAGATATGCTAGACCTAACACGAATGGTAGCCCAAAAAACTCTCTAGCTATGCGAGGACGAGACAGAGGAAAAAGGCAAGGAGGGAAAGGGCAGACGAAGATGAAGAGACTGAGGGAGATGGAAGAGCACATAGAATACCTTGAGCACCTCCTGGCCTCCCAAGAGTGGCAAATACATCCCGAAGACTATTAGGTACACATAGTACTCCAAACAATCTCTCCCCAATCTTGTTTGCAAATATCCAAGGCCTAAAAAATAGAACCACGAACAAAGTACCATTTATTAGGGGCCTGCTAGAAGAAGGAAACGCTATATTTACGGCTCTCACAGAAACTCACATTAAAGATCAGGAAGATAGTGAGGTATGGATTCCTGGTTACAACCTACATAGGGTGGACAGAACGCATAGATCACATGGAGGTGTAGCCTTGTACATCCATGACTCACTGATATGTACTGAATTCCTAAATAACAGTAATGAAGTGATGGAAATACTTGGAGTTAAAATAGAATCCCTAAATTTAGCAGTTATTGTTACATACAGGCCTCCAGACTCATCCCGAGAAGAATTCAAAACCCAGCTCAACAAAATAAAATCAGAAGTGGAAACCCTGGGGAACCCAACACCAAATATTATATGGCTAGGAGACTTTAACCTACCAAACATTAAATGGAGACAACTAGAAAACCAGTTTGTGGCAAACAACATCGGAGAAGCAAATACGAGAGAGCTTTTTGAACTTTGCGATTTTTTTAGTCTTACCCAACATATTGCTGAACCCACACGGGAAAACAATATCTTAGACCTGGTCTTCACTAACAACGACTCTCTAGTACACAGCATTAACATATCGGACACAACATACTCAGATCATAAATTAATTGAGATCAAAACAACCTTAGAAAGTGTACAAACAACCTCAGAATCGAGAACAAAAACCGGCCCCTTCAGTAAATTTAACTTCAATAACAAAAACATTAGGTGGGAAGAGGTAAATCAAGAAATGGAGGAAATAGACTGGGAAGATTTAATGAATAACCTGACACCAGCAGAATGTCTAGTCTTAATAACAGAAACCATGACCCAAATCTGTAGCCACCATATACAGTAGGGTCTCACATAAAACGAGTTTATGGTCGATAAACGAGGGCGTTTTATGCGATTTCGTTTTATGTGAACACAGCATTTTGGTGGCGCAATATCGTCAATGTTTACTGTAAGCGAAAATTTTCGTACAAAGCGAACGATATTTCGTACAAGGCGAACTATATTTCGTACAAAGCGACGATATTTCATACAAAGCGAACGATATTTCGTACAAAGCGACGATATTTCGTACGTTTTGTACGATATTTCGGCGCTCTATATGAAAACTCCTCGGATTTGCCCCACTTTGGCGGCGGACTCGTTTTATGTGATCACATTCGTTCTGATCGAAAATTAAATATTAATATTTTAGGTCGGTCGTTTTAATCGAGACTCGTTTTATGCGAACACGTTTTATGCGAGACCCTACTGTACCTGCAAGACAAACAAAACGAAGAAGCAAACAAGATCGGGAAAGGAGGAGGCTGTACAGAAGAAGAAAATTACTCACACAAAGATGCACACATCAAAATCTACAGGATAGGCAAAAGGCCGAAATAGATAGAGAAATTGTGGAAATTGATCAAAGGCTAAGAATATCATATGAACTACAACATATGGAAGAGGAGAGGAAAGCTATTGCAGGTATAAAGGAAAATTCCAAATACTTCTTTTCATATGCCAAACAAAAGGCTAAAACAACATCAAACATCGGCCCACTGAGGAAAGGGGATGGCTCTTTCACAGGGGACAAAAAGGAAATGAGCGAACTCTTAAGCAGGCAGTATGAAATGGCATTCAGTGAGCCTGATGAAACAAAAGTCATCAGAGACCAAAATATATTTTTCATGGAAACCTCCCCCACGGAAACCCCTCAGATGCTGGATATTGATTTCGGTCCAAAAGACATAGAAGAGGCCATTTCCAACATGCCATCCCACTCGGCACCAGGCCCGGACTCATGGAATTTGATCCTAATGAAGAAATGTAAGGAAAACCTCTCAAAACCCCTGACTATAATGTGGAGAAGGAGTCTAGACACTGGTGACATACCAGATAGCTTGAAAAATGCAATAATTGCCCCACTGCATAAAGGAGGGAGTAAAGCACTACCAAAAAACTACCGCCCGGTAGCTCTAACCTCTCACATCATTAAAGTTTTCGAACGAGTCCTGCGAAGAAAAATTTCAACATTCATGGAGACAAATGAACTACACAACACCGGTCAACATGGGTTCAGAGCGGGAAGATCATGTCTCTCACAACTTTTGGAACACTATGACAAAATTCTTAAAGCGCTAGAAGAAAAGAAAAACGTGGATGTCATTTACACCGATTTTGCTAAGGCATTTGATAAATGTGACCATGGTATAATAGCCCACAAACTGAAAGCAAAAGGTATAACTGGGAAAATCGGACGGTGGATATACAATTTCCTCGTAAACCGAAAACAATCAGTAGCAGTAAACCAAGTCACATCTGAGCCTTCGGATGTCAAAAGCTCAGTGCCCCAAGGAACAGTGCTAGCGCCCCTTCTGTTCCTCATACTAATTTGCGACATAGATACCAACACCAGACACAGTACGGTGTCGTGTTTTGCTGATGACACAAAATTAAGCAAGATAGTAAACACACAAGAAGACACGGGCCGACTGCAGGAAGACATGAATGTAGTGTTCCAGTGGACCAGGGAAAACAACATGCAATTCAATGAGGAAAAATTCCAATTAATACGGTACGGAGATAATAATGGTGTTAAAGAAATTACAAATTACTTAACAGAATCTAACCACATAATAGAACGGAAAGACGGTGTGAAAGACCTTGGGGTATTAATGTCTGAAAATATGGGTTTCAAAGTACATAACCAGGTCAAAGTGGCGGCTGCGAAACGTCTTAACGGGTTGGATTCTGCGTACTTTTAAAACACGCAGTGAAGTACCTATGATAACGCTCTTCAAATCTCTAGTGCTACCGCGGCTTGAATATTGTTGCGTATTAACATCCCCATACAAAGCAGGTGAAATAAATGACGTAGAGAGTGTACAAAGAAATTTCACTTCGCATATAAGTTCGATAAAACAGCTACACTATTGGGAGCGTTTAAGAGCACTGAATCTGTACTCCCTGGAACGTAGAAGAGAACGTTACCTAATAATATACACGTGGAAAATCGCAGAGGGTTTAGTACCAAACCTACATACTCCGATAGTCATGAAATTCAGTGATAGGAGAGGCTGGGAATGCGAAATCCCCCGGATGAATAACAGGGGTGCTATGGGCTCTCTGCGAGAGGGCTGGTTATCACACAGAGGCCCACGTCTCTTCAACAAACTTCCACGGCGAGTAAGAGACATGAGGGACGTCTCGTTAGACAGCTTCAAGAGAGCCCTGGATGTCGAACTGCAAAAGGTGCCAGACGAGCCCATCCTCGCAAGGGAGCGAGCTGTCGCTTCAAACAGTCTACTGCACCAAATCACCACCCAAAACGAGGGGTGTCGCGCTCCTTGGTGCCGCTAGAAGAGTGGCGAACACATCATAAGGTATCATAAGGTAAGGTAAGGTACTGCATTTCTCGCAGATTTACAATTCTCTTGGGAGTCTGCGCTCCATAACCCCCTCAAGGGTTTACTGTACATAGGCTATCAATATTCAATAGAGCAAAAATAATAACAGCTAGGAAAGCCTAACTCACGTACATCTCGCAGTGCAGTGTGGGGCCGTCTGTTTACTTTACTGGTAGCTTGGCACGGCGGAGCCTGTACGGTACCGTCACGGGTAAGTTGGGTAACCAACCTGTTCCGTACACGTACGATCACTAACTACCAGACGTGGCTTTAAGGCTTATAAGTACCAAAGAATGGACTGCACTACTAGGCTACACATTATGTACGGTACTTAAGGGGAGATCTCCACTTGAGGGATTTTTTTCTTGACCCCTTTCACCCTCATAATTATGAGGGTGATATATGCTTTTGATATTATAAAACGTTCGCCCCATTAGTTTAGCGATTTTAAGAACTTTCACCCCATATTAAGACCTTTCGTGCCATTCAGGTGTCGATTTTATCATGGCGAGCGATAGCGAGCCTGTAATTTAAGAGGAACCGGCCTTCGGCCGGGAAATTTTTCTACCGAAAAATGTACAAATTGATCTTGAAAGGGACTCAAGGGGGTGTAATTTCAAGCTTGATGGAAGTCTGAGAAACACACTAAAAACCTCCCCTTAATGTAATTGTTATCAGATATGTACCAAGATTCCAACAAATATATATTTTTCATAATTATAAAACAACCAATCACTGCTGAACCAAGCAACCTTCACTCCTTCAGTGAGTGATATGTGACATAGCAAATTACTTCTAGGTATCGGTAGTATCGGTAGAAAATCAGCCGATACCGATACCGATACTCTAAAAAAAAAGGCCGATACCACCGATACCGATACATCGGTACATCCCTACTAAGAATTAATATGGATAAAACAAAGGTCATGTGGAGTAGGTCGTGGAACTATGGAAAGAGGCGGCGACTATCCATGCTCAGTATGTGGGAAGTACCGGTAACTCAATTAAATTTTGCATCTGTAGTGGAGCTAGAGGACCTTTGACAAGAATCAACCAGACTTAGAATGTGCAGGGAATGTGCAAGGGAGATCTTGTGTTAAATGACCCGCCTGTTAGTGTTGTTGTTCCCCAGACTGTTAGAATGTGCAGTGTGCAAGGGAGATCTTGTGTTAAATGACCTGCCTGTTAGTGTTGTTGTTCCCCAGACTGTTAGAATGTGCAGTGTGCAAGGGAGATCTTGTGTTAAATGACCCGCCTGTTAGTGTTGTTGTTCCCCAGACTGTTAGAATGTGCAGTGTGCAAGGGAGATCTTGTGTTAAATGACCCACCTGTTAGTGTTGTTGTTCCCCAGACTGTTAGAATGTGCAGTGTGCAAGGGAGATCTTGTGTTAAATGACCCGCCTGTTAGTGTTGTTGTTCCCCAGACTGTTAGAATGTGCAGTGTGCAAGGGAGATCTTGTGTTAAATGACCCGCCTGTTAGTGTTGTTGTTGTTGTTGTTGTTGTTCCCTAAGCTGCCTGGCCGAACAGCCCCGAGTCCCTGAGGAAGGCCATGGCCACGATCGGGCTTTCCCACAGAGCTCTCATTGAGTGTAGGTTGTGTTGTTGGCGTAAGTGGTTGTGTGAAATGCAGTCTTCGATGATGTGTTTAATGGTATGGGGTGCTGTGTTACATCCCGGGCAGGCGTCGACAACGGAGTCATCCAGTCTCTTCTGATAGCTCAGGAGAGCTGGATGGTGTCCGCATCTCAGCCTGGCCAGGTGGACTCTGTCCTCGCGAGGGAGGGAGGATTCGGAAGGATGGATTTCGGGAGGTCGTGCATGCAGCTGCGTGTTGTCTGTGAGTGAGTGGATGGATTGGCGAGAGATATGAGCATGGATGTGCTTCTGGAAGTTGGTTCGGGGTGGGCAGGGAGGGAGAGAGGACAATAATTGTGTGTGATACCGTGTGCTGGGTGTTGTTTTGATATTTCCTGGTGTCTGTGGGCGTATTGCCATGTAGTTCAGTGGGTGGTCCCGGTTCGTGGAGGCTGCTGCCAGGAACTGAGTGCCTCTCATGTCCAGATGGTCTTTGACTTTGAGGATTTTGGTTTCTTGATGTAGATGATCTGTGGGTGCAGTAGCTGTGCAGCCTGTAATGATCTTCAGGGCTTTGTTTTGAATAGTCTGTAAGGTCTTATGATGTGTTTCAGCTAGGTTAGAAGCCCAGGCTGGGCTTGCATATTCCATTACTGATCTTATGTATTGTTTATATACTGTGGTGGTAGTTTCTTTGTTGTGTCCAAATTTTGTGTGAGCAAGTGACCTGAGGGCGTTAAGTCTGGGTGTCAGTTTCTTTTTAATGTTTGTGGTGTGCTGTTTGAATGTCATATGAGTATCATATGTTACTCCTAGGATTTTGGGTGTGTGTGTATGTGTTAGGGGTGTGTTGTTTATGGTGAGTTGAGGGATGTATGCGTGTTCACCTGTCCAGCTTGTGAGCAGGGTTGCGGTGGATTTGGCTGGGGCTAGATTAAGTCTGTTTGTAGTGCACCAGCCATGTAGTGTGTTGAGATAGGGTTGAAGGAGATCTGTTGCTCTTCTTGGGTCATGGTGTGTGCATGTGAGTGTCATGTCATCTGCATAGGAGGCTAAGTTTATTTGGGGAGTATTGGGTGTAGTTATATCGTGCATGTACAGATTGAAGAGTGCGGGCGATAGGACGGATCCTTGTGGGACTCCGTTTGGAAAGTTTCTGATTTTAGATGACTGACCGGCAAAAGATACGTGTGCACATCTGCCTGCTAGGAAGTTGGCCAGCCACCTTTTTGTGTTGTTGTGCATGTTTGTGTTGTAGATTTTGTTTGTTAGGTTGTGGCGGGGGATGGCATCGAAGGCTTTACTAATGTCGAGTGTGGCTAATAGTGATCTGTGTGGTGGTCTAGCTGAGTTGATGCCGTCGAAAGCTCTTTGTGTAAGGTCTGTGAGAAGAGTGCTTGTGGAGTGCAGTGGCCCAAAGCCATGTTGTGTTGGAGCTAGGAGCTAGGTTAGTGTTGTTGTTCCCCAGACTGTTAGAATGTGCAGTGTGCAAGGGAGATCTTGTGTTAAATGACCCACCTGTTAGTGTTGTTGTTCCCCAGAATGTTAGAATGTGCAGTGTGCAAGGGAGATCTTGTGTTAAATGACCCGCCTGTTAGTGTTGTTGTTCCCCAGACTGTTAGAATGTGCAGTGTGCAAGGGAGATCTTGTGTTAAATGACCCGCCTGTTAGTGTTGTTGTTCCCCAGACTGTTAGAATGTGCAGTGTGCAAGGGAGATCTTGTGTTAAATGACCCGCCTGTTAGTGTTGTTGTTCCCCAGACTGTTAGAATGTGCAGTGTGCAAGGGAGATCTTGTGTTAAATGACCCGCCTGTTAGTGTTGTTGTTCCCCAGACTGTTAGAATGTGCAGTGTGCAAGGGAGATCTTGTGTTAAATGACCCGCCTGTTAGTGTTGTTGTTCCCCAGACTGTTAGAATGTGCAGTGTGCAAGGGAGATCTTGTGTTAAATGACCCGCCTGTTAGTGTTGTTGTTCCCCAGACTGTTAGAATGTGCAGTGTGCAAGGGAGATCTTCTGTTAAATGACCCGCCTGTTAGTGTTGTTGTTCCCCAGACTGCCTGACCGAACAGCCCAAAGGCCCCGAGCAAGGCCAAGGCCATAACCGAGTGCCCCCCACAGAACCCTCCCTGCCTACCACAATAAAGCCTGGGTGACCGAACCACTCCATGGCGGGGAGCTGAGGAGGGTGCGGAAACGCCCGGGAAACCAAAGCCCCACCCAGGGCCCTGTGCCCCTCAGCAATTATGAAGAGATAGTTGATGGGCAAAGGAAAAATGTGACGCTTTGGCTTCCAATCTTGGTAGATTGGGAGGTCAATCCACGGAAGAGACGCCGTCACTTGAGATCTAGAAAATATATAAGTAAAAGGAACAGTCAGAGTAAGCTATGGGTATGGCAGAGATTGCTCAGTTCTCACTCTGATAGACCAGCCCATCACCATATGACTAGAACCCAATCCTCTCAGCATCAGCTAGCAAAGGCCCTAGAAAGCCGCCTCTGGCGGCTCCCCTATTTCAACCCCTTTCGAGGTTTTTAGTGTTGATTTCAACAGTGTAATGCTGGAGTGTGTTAATAAGTTCTGCTGTTTGGACGATACGGTTTCCGCCGGAGGTGGCGCTGAAGCTGGCTCCATTGCTAGAATCAGAAGTGGCTGGGGAAATTTTAGAGAGCTGTTGCCATTCCTGACCATGAGAGGGCTCCCACTCCACCTTAACCCATCAGACCCGGTTGGGTTCTGAGGCACCCATAACAAACTAGGGCCAGGATCACGGAAGGGCTCTGAGGCACCGGCAGCTTGAAAGCCTGTAAGCATGTTTTGAAAGGCGTCCGTCCGACGCATGTAAACAACAGCCGGTTGGACCGACGCCGCGCATCTCCGACCACAAGAAGGAGAGGCGTCGCTTGTTTGTGTGTGCCTGTATGTTATTGTTAAGTAGTGAAAAGTAGTGAAAAGTGGCTGATATCGCCACAAAGTTCTCTCCACGGAAATTGTCATCACAACTGAACCAGTTAACTTAGAGAGCTCTACTCAACGCCATTCTACAGGTACGAAACACATCTACGCTTGGGGATGTGCGGGAATGCTGAAGCAGTCAAAATAACAAAGATACGGTAGCCTAGGCGTAGACGTTTTTCAGCCAAAACCCCCGGGTTTCAGGGAAATTATAGAATACAATAGCCGGGGCTGAAGGGTTAAAGGAAAGGTGTATACCTCATGTGTTAAGAGCGGGATGACCTATGCCTCGGAAACGTGGCCGGTTAAAGCGGAGGATATCAATAGAATGGAACGGAATGAGAAGAGAATGGTGAAATGGATATGTGGGGTTAATCTCAGGGACGGGGTATCGAACGAAGAATTAAGAAGGCGTCTGGGCATTAGGAGTGTCAGTGAAGTGATGCGCACGAGCCGACTTGGTTGGTTTGGACACGTGGAGAGAATGGATAATCAGAACTGGGTGAAGAAATACTGGACTGTGAACGTGGAGGGAGCTGCACATAAGGGTAGACCTAGAATGATGTGGGATCAGGTACTCCAGTCCGATCTCAAAATAAAGAATATGACAACAGAGGCAGCCCTTGACAGGGCCGCCTGGAAAGCCGCCATTTAGGACGTGAGACTGTAACCACATTCTTTGTGAACAAAACTATCTTTAAACTTGTATGCAGGGATAGAGTACAGTACTTGTATTTAAATGTACAGTATGTAGTGTATTACTAATATCAAATAAAATAATAATAATAATAATAAGCATGTTACTTATTTCTCATAAGACCAGATATCTTCTAGCAATGTTTAATATATGGTGTGTCTTGAGCATTTTCCACTACAGTATTTAAGTAATGTTAACCCTAATATGGTGCTTTTGGACTCTGCCTGTTTCACACCATTATTTGGGAAATTATAAGAAGTTTCACCTCATTTGTTTTGCTATTTTAATATGCATCTGACTATTAAGTTGTCAATTGTTTCTGGGATAACGATAGTGAGCCTGCAATTTAGGAGAAGGTGGACCTTCAACCGGGACATTTTTCTTTCGAAAAGTACAGTATACATACTAAGTTATTAGTTTGAAATGGGTTTGGGATTTTTTTTTTTTTTTTTAGTATAATGAGGCAAATTTAAATTTATTTGCTCGAAAATGGCTAACACAATCAAATTTCTCAATAATAATTAAACCAAATCTCTTAATAACTCCAAAGATTTCACATCAGATAGTGCAAATTTATTGTATCCATCTTTGATAGGAGACCCCAGGGCCTGGATCATACAGTTCGGAAAGACTTGTATCCACATCTCCCCTCAAGAAGCGCACCACCTCCACCTCTCGTCTCAACTCTTCCACACTATCAACCGCCTCCACTGGATCTTCCGCTTCTTCTGCAGCTGTCTTTATTAGTGTAAGTGTTTTTAGTTTTATGTTTTGTTAGAATCTAGTCAGGTCTCGATATACGCAGTTGTTGTTGTTGGTGTTCTTCAGGCTGTCTGGCCGAACAGCCCCAAGGTCCCGACAAAGGCCAATGCCATAAACGAGCGCCCGCACAAAACCCTCCCTGCTTACCACTAATAAAGCCCGGGTGGCCGAAGCCACTCCAAGGCGGGGAGCTGAGGAGGGTGCGGAAACGCCCGGGAAACCAAAGCCCCACCCAAGGCCATGTACCCCTCAGCAATTATGAAGGGAAAGTTAAGGGGCGAAGGAAAAATGTGACGCTTTGGCTCCCAATCTGTCAAAACCCTTACTGTTTCCCTTGCTACCTTCCCTAACTTTCTTGACTTGTTTCCAGAACAGTTTCTTACACTCCCTCCATTTTACGCTCAGATTCCTTCCAAATTCCTCATCTACTCTTCTCTTACTTTCCTTCACTACTCTCTTCACCACTCTCTTTTTCTCCACGTACCTCGCTCGTTTCTGTCTCTCCAAATCTTCATTCCCTCTACTACCCAACCACTCTCTATACGCTTTCTTCTTGTCTTCCACAGCTATTTTTACCTCTTCTGTCCACCATGCTGTACCCTTCACTCCCTTCCCTCTTCTCCTTACTGCACACATCTCACATGCTGCACAGATCTCTTCTTTAAATACTTTGCTCATCTTTGCTCATTCTCTCAGAAAAAGGTAATTACAGTTGGTCCTTCGGTAACGCGGCCAGTGTGTTCTGGTTACCTCCCGTGTCAGCAAAATCCACGTTACCGAACCCATATGTTTACATGTTAAAGGTACCTTGGTGTTCTGGGGATTTCCATAAAGTTCACTTTTTCTCCATAGAAGCCTATGGGTGGTCAGTATGGAAGTGAAGAAGTCCTTGCATGACAGTGGGGTAATCCCAACACTGACTTACGGAAGCAAAGCATGGACGTTGGTTGAGAGACTCAGACCAAGAGTGAGAGCAGTGGAAATTAATTACTTAAGAAGTGCGTGCGGAGTTACATGGAGGGATAGACAGACTAATGAGGAAGTAAGAAGGAGGTGTGGTGTGGCGGTAGATATGCTGGAAAGTGTGAAAAGGAACAACTTGAGATGGTTCGGCCATATGGAACGTATGGAAAGCGAGAGAATGACTAAGAGGGTGTACAAGAGCGAGGTGCAGGGACAGAGAGGGAGAGGTAGACCGAAAGAGAGGTGGAAGGATGGAGTGAGGAAGTATATGAACGAAGGCGGTGCTGGTTGGGGGGAGGGACGTCGACTGACTGGGGACAGAGGTGCATGGGGGCGGTTTGTTCGTGGCCACCCCTTCGGGGATCACGGCGTCGGGCAATAGATAGATAGATGGAAGCCTATGTTATAATAATTAAATCAATTATAAAGGTTATTTGACATGTGCAATGAGTTGATTTGCCCATTGCAACAACTCTTACCTCTGAATAAATATTTCGTTTAGGCCAGGCAGCTAGGCTAAGGAGAGAGAGTCAAAGCAGTAGCCGACATTTTTCGATCGAAGCTCTGAAATCCCTCCATCATATTTCTCACCTTACACAATAACTACACAATGTAGGGTGTTCTGGTTTTCACCCAATGCACTGCGACAACCATATCTTCATCTGGTATGCATAAACACTTGGTTAGGCCATTTATTTGCAGAGATATGAGCATCGGTAAATTACGAAAATTGTAGCTTCGGAATTCCCGCTTAACTCGCCGTCTTATTATTTCTCACCCCACACAATAACTACACAATGTAGGGTGTTCTAGTCTTCAACCAACGCACAACAACGATCATATCTACCTCTGGTAGGCATAAACACTTGGTTAGGCCATTTATTTGAAGAGATATGAGTATCGGTAAATTACGAAAGTCGTGAGTAAAGATTCGGCGACCGAGATAGCCTAGCCATGTCGTCCACACAATGACAACACATACACTCACTCGACAGCCTAACAATAACATAAGTGTGTTTCGGTAATTATTCTCACCTCACACATTAACTACACAATGTGCAGTGTGCTAGTATTCACCCAATGCACGGGAACGATCATATCTACCTCCGGTATGCATAAAAACTTGGTTAGGCCATATATTTGCAGAGATATGAGCATCGGTAAATTACGAAAATCGTAGCTTCGGAATTCTCGCATAACTCGCCGTCTTATTATTTCTCACCTCACACAATAACTACACAATGTAGGGTGTTCTAGTCTTCACCCAACACACAACAATGATTATATCTACCTCTGGTAGGCATAAACACTTGGTTAGGCCATATATTTGAAGAGATATGAGCTACGATAGTCGGGAGTAAAGGTTCGGCACCCAGCTGGACCCCGCGCCAGTGTAAGTATTGACCGTGTTAGTAACATTTTGGATATTTGGGGTGTACCACGTGCTACCAAAACCGCGTTTCCAAAACACGCGTTACCGGAGGACCAACTGTATATAATTATGAATTGACCCGGGAACGGCAAGAACACTCTTAAGAGGTAAGGCCTAAAAAAAAAACTTAAAAAACCCCAGTAGCACTTAAAACAATTTTTTTTTTTTCCCTCCATACCTCATATCACTCCTCCACGTGTGTCAATATCCCCTCCTTCCCCCCCCCCCCCCCTCCCCTTCAATTATCACCTAGTTTTCCTCTTATTACCATCTTTATTGGTGTATTTATCATGCCAATACAGTAGAACTCCTCTCACACTACTGATCCACCTGGTGAACAAGCCTATGTCTTCTCTATCATAAATGACCTAGAGCAGTTAGTTCAGCAACCCACCCGTATCCCGGATCGCATCGGAGATCGGCCCAACATTCTTGACTTGTTTCTAACTTCTAACCCTTCTTCTTATACTGTCGATCTTTTCTCTCCTCTGGGCTCCTCCGACCATAAACTTATCTGTCACCTGACCTATCTCTCCAGTACGGCCACCCGATCCTCCTAGCCGGCGGCGCTTGTGGCACTTTGGCGCTGCCGACTGGGAGGCTCTCCGGCAGTACTTCTTTGATTTCCCATGGAATGATTTCTGCTTCCGTGGCCGGGGACCCTCGGAGAGTGCTGAACGCATTACCGAGGTAATCCTATCGGGCATGGAAGCATACATTCCATTCTCTTTCTCTCAGATTAATGCTAAAAAATCTTGGTTTACTCATGCCTGTTCTACTGCTGTCCGCAATAAGGAGGAAGCATTCAAACGGTACCGACGCCTTAAAACTCAAGACTCTCATTTCTTATGTTTCTGCCCGGAATCAAGCCAAATCTGTTCTTCGACTTGCCAAACACTCTTTCATCAATAATAAATGCACTGAATTATCCAACTCTAGCTCTTCCCAAGCTTTCTGGCATCTAGCCAAAAACCTCTCCAACAATTTCTCTTCCTCGTCTTTCCCTCCCCTTTCCCACTCTGATGGCACTACCATCACTTCTTCCTCTGACAAAGCTAAACTCTTCGTGCAAACTTTTGCTAGAAACTCCACCTTGGATGATTCCGGTGCTATTCCTCCCTCTCCGCCCTCCTCTCTCTTACTTATGCCTAATATCCTAATCTCTTCTAAAGATGTACTTTCTACCCTCTCTGGGCTTAAAACTAATAAGGCGTACGGTCCGGACGGTGTTCCTCCTGTTGTTCTCAAAAACTGTGCTTCCGTGCTGACTCCCTGCCTAGGCAAACTCTTTCGTCTCTGTCTATCCTCTAACGTCGTCCCTTCATGCTGGAAGTTTGCTCACATTCAACCTGTCCCAAAGAAGGGTGACCGCTCTCAACCCTCCAACTATCGTCCAATTGCTCTCATTTCTTGTCTTTCTAAAGTTTTTGAAACTATTCTTGCTTCCAAATTTCTTAAGCATTTCTCTTCTCATAATCTGCTCTCAGATCGCCAGTATGGCTTCCTTAAGGGTCGCTCTACTGGTGATCTTCTTTCATATCTTACTAACTCTTGGTCATCCTCCTTTCGGGACTTCGGTGAGACTTTTTCTATTGCACTAGACATATTGATAGCCTTCGATAGAGTCTGGCATAAATCTTTAATTTCTAAACTACCCTCCTTCAGTTTCTATCCCTCCATCTGTGCCTTTGTCTCTAATTTCCTTGCCGGCCGTTCCATAGCCGCGGTTGTGGATGGCCATTGTTCACTTCCTCACCCTATAAACTCCGGTGTTCCTCAGGGTTCTGTCCTATCTCCTATTCTCTTTCTAATTTTTATAAATGATCTTAACTGTACCTTAACCCTCTCACCACGGAAGGGCTCTTGAACGCCCATAAAAAAGCATATAACAGGTACCCGGAAGGTCTCTTGAACGCCCAGTGGTTGAAAGCCTGAGATTCGTGTGCGAGGCGTCGGTCCGACGCATGTAAACAACAGCCGGCTGGACCGTCGCCCCGCATCTCCGGCCACAAGAAGGAGAGCGGCGCTTGTTCGTGTGTGCCTGTATGTTGTTGTTAAGTATCGAAAAGTGGTGTAAAGTGGCTGTTTTGGCCATAAAGTTATCTCCAATGAAATCATCATCACAGCTCAACCAGTTGACTTAGAGAGCTCTACTTAATGCCATTCTACAGGTAAATAACACAGCTACGCTTGGGGATGCGCGGGAATGCGGGAAGCAGTCTGATTAACGAATATACGGTAGCCTAGCCTAGACGTTTTTCGGCCAAAACACCCGGGTTTCGAGGAATATATATATAATACATAGCCGGGGCTGGAGGGTTAATTCCCATCCATTCATACGCAGACGACTCAACCTTACACTACTCCATTACTTTTTCAGAACGCCCCAGCCAGCAATCCCTCAACGACAAACGTAATGAAGCCATAAAACTCTTAAATTCTGATCTAAATACTATTTCCAATTGGGGCAGAGAAAACCTTGTTAACTTTAATGCATCCAAAACCCAATTTCTCTATCTATCTACCCGTCTGGATCTCCCAGCGGACTATCTCTTATTCTTCAACAATACAAAAATCAACCCTTCATCTTCTCTCAATATTCTTGGTGTCTCTTTTTCTTCTGCTCTCATTTGGAAGGACCATATTACCAGTCTTGCTAAGGCAGCCTCCCAGAAGCTGGGTGTGCTCAACCGCCTTAGGGGGTTCTTTTCCCCTGCACAGCTTCTTGCTCTGTACAGGGGCATAGTGCACCCTTGTATTGAGTATTGTTCACATGTGTGGGGAGGTTCCTCTCACACCACTCTCCTAGACAAGGTTGAAAGGAAGGCCTTTTGTATCATTAACTCCCGTCCACTCACCAACTCTCTGCAATCTCTCTCTCTCCGCCGCAATGTTGCATCTCTCTCGCTATTCTATCGCTACTATAATAATCAGTGTTCCTCAGAGCTATCCCAGTGCATACCACCTCCTTTACGTAGGGCACGTGGTACCCGTCTTGCAACTCAATCCCACCCCTACTCTGTGCAACTCTCCAACCCAAGAGTGAAACGTTACTCTCAAACTTTCTTCTACTCACCAGCTGAGCTCTGGAACTCTCTCCCAGAATCAGTCTTTCCCACTTCCTATGACTTAAATTGCTTCAAACTCCGTGTGTCCAGGCATTTTGGCTCGAACGTCCCTTGATTTTGGCCCTGTCACTCTTTCAACTATGGGGGAGGCACTCGCTATAGGCAGTTGTGCCTTTTGCCTCCCTCAATCACATAGAAAAAAAAAAAAAAAAAAAAAAAGGAGGTTTTTGCGGGGGCACTCGTTTATGGCTTTGGCCTTGCGCGGGAGGTTCATAAATAACTCGTCTATGGAATTTTTAAACTTTAAAAAAAGACGAGGGGCTAAAAAAGGCTATACGTGTTTTATGGGGGGGCGGGAGGGGGGGGAGGAAAGGAGGGGGTGGGGGCGGATAGGGAGGGGGTGGTAGGGAGGGGTGGGGGCGTGGAGGGGGGAAAGGGGTGAAGGGAAGGAAGGAGGGTAGGGAGGGGAGGGGAGGGGGGTAGGGTGGTAGCCGGGGTTAGGGGGAGGCGGGGAGTTAGGGGTGGTAGGGGGGCTCGTTGTTGGTTAACTCCCCCCCACCCCCACCCCCCCCCACCCTCCTTCCTTCCCCGCACCCCCTGCCCCCTCCCGCCCCCCCACCCCCTCCCTACCACCCCTACCCCCTTCCTTCCCTCCCGCCCCCCCCATAAAAAACCCCCCCACACCCCCCCTACCCTACAA
This sequence comes from Paralithodes platypus, assembly GCA_032716605.1. NCBI lineage: Eukaryota > Metazoa > Arthropoda > Malacostraca > Decapoda > Lithodidae > Paralithodes > Paralithodes platypus. The sequence goes on along the minus strand of CM064503.1, from coordinate 36,994,613 downwards.
AAAATATTTGGGGGGTAACCCACCTGACCACCCTACCCCTCCTTGCTCCCCCACCCCCCACCCCAACCTTCCCATCCTTGCTCCCCCCCCCCACCCCCACACTCCAACCTTCCCATCCTTGCTCCCCCACCCCCCACCCCTCCCCTACCTAACCTAACTTACCTAACCTAACCTAACTTACCTAACCTAACCTAACCTAACTAACCTAACCTAACTAACCTAACCTAACTAACCTAACCTAACTAACCTAACCTAACCTAACCTAACCTAACTTACCTAACCTAACCTAACTTACCTAACGTAACTAACCTAACCTAACTAACCTAACCTAACTAACCTAACCTAACCTAACCTAACCTAACCTAACCTAACCTAACCTAACTTAACCTAACTTACCTAACCTAACCTAACCTAACTAACCTAACTTACCTAACCTAACCTAACTAACCTAACCTAACTAACCTAACCTAACTAACCTAACCTAACTAACCTAACCTAACCTAACCTAACTAACCTAACCTAACCTAACCTAACCTAACTTACCTAACCTAACCTAACTTACCTAACGTAACTAACCTAACCTAACTAACCTAACCTAACTAACCTAACCTAACTAACCTAACCTAACCTAACCTAACCTAACTAACCTAACCCGGCTGTTCGGCCAGACAGCCTGGGGAACAGCAACAACAACAACACAACACACACTCCATGAGAACTTTGTGGGAAAACCCGGTCTCGGACTTGGCCTTCCTTAGGAGCTCGGGGCTGTTCTGCCAGGCAGCCTAGGGAATGATAACTACTACAACACAATATACATTCCTTGAGAGCTTTGTGGGAAAATCAGGTCTCGACCATGGCCTTATTTAGGAGCTCGGGGCTGTTCGGCCAGGCAGCCTAGGAAACGACTACTACTACTACTACATTCGGGTCCCGAAATAGCGAGAATTTGCTGGACAAACACGGTCGCTTTACCATGTACAAGACTTCTTATAAGAACATTAGAAAACAGGAAAAAATTACCCAGGAAATTATAGACCAGTTAGTTTGACAAGTGTAGTGTGCAAATTAATGGAAACTGTAATCAGGGAAAGAATAATGGAATATATGAAGTCAAACCAACTTTTCAGTGGGAGACGGTGCTTAAGGTTATTAAGGTGGTAGATGATTGGATGCGAATTCTGGAGGATGGGGATGTTATAGACGTGGTATATTGTGATTTTATGAAGGCCTTTGACAAGGTCCCACACAAAAGGCTGTTAGAGAAGGTCAGAAGTTATAATATAGAAGAGAAATGTGTGAAGTGGATAGAGGCCTTCCTGAAAGATCGAAGACACGGTACTGGTGAATGGAATAGGCTCGGGGTGGAGGGAAGTTACAAGTGGGGTACCTCAGGGATCTGTATTGGGAACACTATTGTTTGTTATGTTCATTAACAACTTACCTGAAGTTATAACAAATGGAAGTACAGTAAGATCTATTTATATGCAGATGACACCAAGCTATATAGAAGAGTGAGGAGTAAGGAAGACGTGGGTTTGCTTCAAGGAGATGTGGAGTGCATGAAGGGATGGTCTGAACATTGGTTAATGCCTTTTCATCCAAAAAAATGCAAGTACATGCGGATTGGGACAAACAAGACAGACAAGGTAGGATACAGTATGTATGAAACAATGGAGGAAGTGAGTGCAGAAAAGGATATAGGGGTAGTGATAGACAATAAGTTAAATTTCTCAGAACATTTTCACGGGAGAAGATAAATAAAGCCAATAAAATTGTAGGGCTGATAAGGACATTTGTGTCACTGGATGAAGAAATCTTTAGGAATCTCTATACAGCGCTGGTTAGGCCGCACCTGTAATATGCGAATCAGGTGTGGGCTCCCTATATGGTGAAAGATATAGAAGCAGTGGAGAAAGTGCAGAGGCAAGCTAGCAAGCTGGTATCAACTTTGAAGAACCTGGGCTATGAGCAGAGGTTGAGGACACTAGGACTCCCGACACTGGCATTTAGGAGAGAGGGGATATGATTGAGACTTTTAAGATTGTGTCAAGATAGTGATGAGGATGTGTGTGAAGGTACCTTCTTGATGCGGGAGGGAACAAGAACGAGAGGACACTCTAAGAAAATTTACAAGGAAAGAACTAGGCTTGAAAAGACAAAGAACTCTTTTTGTGATAGAATGGTAAATGAGTGAAACGCACTGCCCCAGTATGTAGTCAATTCCGAATCAGTAAAGAAGTTTGAAAGTAATCTTGATAAAGCATGGGGAAGACAAGAGTTGAAGTTTGATTACAAAGCGAAAATACAGCATAGTAAAAATGTTGCGTCTGCTGCCGCTGCCGCCAACACCGTGAACATCCGCAGCAGTACAAGTACTGGTGCTGAAATGGATACACAGGCCTAGTTTGCCTTTTTTTCCAGAGGATCTTAGATACTGTAAGAGTCTGCAGAGAGCCGACTGGCCCACACACGGCAGATCCCTATCAAACCCAACCCATCTCATCTATACCTAATAAATGATAATACAGGTACAACAATACAGAATGGTAATTTGATTATATAATAATAGCTTGACTGTGTACTGACCTTAATCCTATGATGATTGGGTGTGTTATTTAAGAGGTTGGGGCTCCGAGACAGACACACAAGGCTGGGCGAGGTCAGCTAAACTGCGTTACCGCGGGTTCGCGCAGTTGGAGTGAACCTTTGCTTTTCTCGGTTTCTCCTCGAATTTTCTTGCCTATGATCCGGCATTTGCTTGACTTTGACACAAATTCGCTTAATTCGGTATTATTAATTTAATATTTTGGTGCTCGCTTTAAGAACATAAGAACATAAGAAAATGGGAGTCTGCAGAAAGCCGATTGGCCTAAGCAAGGCAGATCCCTGTCCCACACAACCCCAATTCAATTACAATGCCCAATTATAGGCACAACACTCTAATACCCTGAGGATCATCTTACCAAAACGGTTAGAGATTAACGCAGGATTATGGGGGTCTGCAGAGCGCTGATTGGCCCAACACTGCTGATCCCCCTTCATACCCAACCCTTCTCGTCCATATGCTTATCCAATTTTATCTTAAAGCTCCCTACCGTTTTAGATCCCACTATAGCATTTGGTAGTCCATTCCACCCATCTACAACTCTGTTACCAAACCAATATTTGCCTATATCTTTTCTGAAACAAAATTTATCTAATTTGAAACCATTGGTACGAGTTCTTTCGCTATCACTGAGCTTTAGTACATTTGTCATGTCCCCTTTGTTAATCCCACTAACCAACTTGAACACCTCTATCATATCCCCTCTAACTCTGCGTCTCTCTAACAAATGTAAACCTAATTTCTTCAACCTTTCTTCATACGGAAGATTTCTAATATTATGGATCATTTTTGTCATTCTACGCTGTACTCTCTCCAATGAATCTATGTCCATTCTGTAATAAGGACACCAAAATTGGACAGCATAATCCATATGGGGTCTCACTAATGACAAGTAAAGTTTTAAGATAACATCAGCAGTTCTGTTACTCACACTCCTAGAGATGAACCCGAGAATCCTGTTGGCCTTATTACGAACGCTTATACACTGTTTTCTAGGCTTCAAATCATTGCTAACAAACACACCTAGATCTTTCTCGCAGTCTGAATTTTCTAATTCTAAATTAGCTAGTTTATATTTAACATTTGTTTGCATCTTCTCTATCTTTAATACCTTGCATTTGTCAATGTTAAACTTCATCTGCCAATTTACTGACCATTCATGTAAGGTATCTAGATCCCTTTGGAGGCACTCTATATCGCTATCTGAATCAATTGATCTCCCCATTTTAGTATTGTCTGCGAATTTACTTATCCTACTAGTTATACCTAAATCTAGGTAATTTATGTACTGTATATAAGAAACAACAGGGGACCTAATTCCGATCCCTGGGGGACACCACTTTTGACTGCTCCCCACTCTGACTTGGTACCATTTATGCTGACTCTCTGTTTCCTACCAATTAGCCATGACCTAATCCATCCCAACAATGATCCTCCTATTCCATGTGCCTCAACCTTTCTCATCAATCTCTCATGAGGGACTGTGTCGAAAGCTTTACTGAAATCTAAATAAATAATATCATATGACTTGTCACTATCTACTGCTTCATATACCTCTGAGAAAAAGCTAAGCAAATTAGTAAGGCAAGAACGTCCCTGAGTGAATCAATGCTGAGAAGAATTTATTAAGTTACATTTTTCTAAGTGGCTTCTAATTTTCCTAGCAATAATAGACTAGCAACTTTCCTATGATTGATGTGAGACTAATGGGACTTTATTGGAGACTTAATTCGAAAACACTTATTTCGTGACCGTACTGTACTACACTGTCCCTCATACTATGACCTAAACTGTTTTCAAGCTCTGTAGGTCCAGACATTTTTGCTCTGTCACTCTCTCAGTTTGGGGGAGTGATACTTGTTACAGGCAGTTTTGCCTTTAGTCTACTTCTTTCACATGGAAAGCAAAAACCTAAAGTACTGTAGTTGATATTATGAAGGTAGGGAATGAAAGTTGAGTTTAATTATATCTCATTATCTTAGGTTATAAGATAAATAATTGAACATGTTGTCTTTTGATCTCTACAATTTTATTCTTCTACAGCCTCCTAAACCCCGCACACTGAGCCGATCAACGTCAACTCGAGCGGTGAAAGGCCACCCCAGGGACCATGCAGGGGACGAAGCAGGGGAACTACAGAGTAGGCTCAGACACCTTACAGATGAGAGAGACCAAATGAAGGGTCTCATCACACAGCTACAGACACAGTTAGTACTTTATTTCTTCTTTGTCATTGCCAGTACACTACCTTTTTTTTATGAATGTGTCATTTTTGTCATATTCTGGATAATGCTTAGTTTATTCAGCTTAGTTGGGGAGGAAGTTGTTGTTGTTGTTCCCTAAGCTGCCTGGCCGAACAGCCCAGAGGAGGGGAGGAAGTTGTAGGCACCAGCTGTTCAGTGAAATACTGTACTGTACTCCTGTGGAGAGTTTTAGGTGGCATATAAGGATTGATATACAACCTGTTTCACCACGTAGACTCCTTTTCTGCATTTTTCTCTCTGTCTCTCTGTAAAGAACAATTTCAGCTTGCTTTCTTACGTAAAATTACAAGCGTGTGTTTGTAGACCTGGAGAAGGCCTTTGATAGGGTGCCTAGAGATGTTGTGTAGTGGGCTATGAGGAAACTTGGTGTGGAAGAGTGGCTGGTGCGTGTGATAATGAAGATGTATGAGGATTCGCGAAGTGCGGTGAGGGTAAAGGGTGTACTGAGTGATGAGTTCGCAGTCCGTGTTGGAGTCCATAAGGGTTCAGTGTTAAGCCCCCTCTTCTTTATTATGGTCTTGGAGGCACTGTCTAGAGTTTTTAGAGGCGGACTCCCGTTGGAACTGTTTTATGCAGACGATTTAGTCCTAATAGCTGACAGTATGCAAGATGCTGAGGCCAAATTTAGAGAGTGGAGAAAGGGCATTAGTCTAGTTGCCATCCCTATACTTCCTATAGTGAACCCTGCAATAGTTTACTACTTCGAACTTTTTTCACATAAATGTGTTCTTTATGGTTAGAAGACCCAAATTAGCTTGGTTGCTACTTTTGCAACGTTGAGCAGTTCCCAGAATTCAAGATGGCGGCCGCTGCCATCTTGAATCTTCAACTTTTTTGCTCAGTGACATAAAGAGTCGTGTAATACCACTTTTTAGGGGTTTTAGAGGGCAGGGAGTCCATTTCTGAAATTACATTTTGTATATGGGTTCAAAGTTAACCCTCCAGCCCCGGCTATGTATTATATATATATTCCTCGAAACCCGGGTGTTTTGGCCGAAAAACGTCTAGGCTAGGCTACCGTATATTCGTTAATCAGACTGCTTCCCGCATTCCCGCGCATCCCCAAGCGTAGCTGTGTTATTTACCTGTAGAATGGCATTAAGTAGAGCTCTCTAGTCAACTGGTTGAGCTGTGATGATGATTTCATTGGAGATAACTTTATGGCCAAAACAGCCACTTTACACCACTTTTCGATACTTAACAACAACATACAGGCACACACGAACAAGCGACGCTCTCCTTCTTGTGGCCGGAGATGCGGGGCGTCGGTCCAGCCGGCTGTTGTTTACATGCGTCGGACCGACGCCTCGCACACGAAGCTCACAGGCTTTCAACCACTGGGCGTTCAAGAGGCCTTCCGGGTACCTATTATATGCTTTTTTATGGGCGTTCAAGAGCCCTTCCGTGGTGAGAGGGTTAAGGTCAAATCAAAGGTCAAGGGTAAAATTTGATCATAAATCATAAAAAATCAACTTCCTTGACGAGTATATGTTCTTTATATTTTCGTCGTTGTTGTTGTTGTTCCCCAAGCTGCCTGGCCGAACAGCCCCAAGGCCCCGAGTAAGGCCAAGGCCATAAACGAGCGCCCCCACAGAACCCTCCCTGCCGACCACAATAAAGCCTGGGTGACCGAAGCCACTCCATGGCGGGGAGCTGAGAGGGTGCGTAAACGCCCGGGAAACCAAAGCCCCACCCAGGGCCCTGTGCCCCTCAGCAATTATGAAGAGAAAGTTGAGGGGCAAAGGAATAATGTGACGCTTTAGCTTCCAATCTTGGTAGATTGGGAGGTCAATCCACGGAAGAGACGCCGTCACTTGAGATTTAGAAAATATATAAGTTAAAGGAACAGTCAGAGTAAGCTATGGGTATGGCAGAGATCGCTCAGGTCTCACTCTGATAGACCAGCCCATCGCCAATATTTTCGTTGTTTAGTGGTTTACATCTTTCTTAGTAATTTCAGAGTACGGTGAGTCGGCATGATCAGCATTAGTTCTGTGGTACCCCAGGCCGTCACAATCGTCATGGCTGCTGGAGAGGGAAAGTGCCTCTTCAGTCCGTGTAATGCCAAGGGAGCGTTACAGACATTCAAGACCGTGGCCATGCAGAAGATTGTTGCTACAAGCAAAGTAAAAAGTGATGAACTATACACAACTCTGTCAGGAAGTGATATTCTAGCTCACAAATCATGTTACTGTAGCTATGTATCGAAGAGTAGAAATAATATAAGAAAGAGAAATGCGACATGGACTGATATTGGTATTTCCAAAATGTTTTTGAAATCCTAATGTACCGGTAGTGACTTTGTTTCATGCAAGACTGTCTCTTGTGTGGGAAAGAGTGTAAGCCAAAAGACAGTAACCACCCACACAGGTGGGTGCAGGTCAAACAATGTACAACTGTAGATAGGGGTGGTGATATCACGTTCCAACAACAATTGGAAAACCTCAGTGATGAGAGACAGGACCAGTGGGCTAACAAGATGACGTCAAGACTCAATGGGGTCATTGATCTGCATGCTGCTGATGCACAGTACCATGTCCCCTGTTACAACAGGTTCCGTTTTGGTCCTCTGAACCGCTCCTTCATTATGGCGCCAGTGGAGGAGGCACTGAGGTCCGTTGTCTTGACGACATTGGAGCTGTACTCCATATACTTCGCTGCCTTAGGCACTGTGTCAAGAAGACAGTTCGTGTCCACCATCATAGCTTACTTCGGCGATGAGCTGCTCATGCTCCACATCGAGGGCTGCGACAGTGTAGTTGGATTTAAAATCAGCCTCGGCAGTTCATTAAAATTGTCAAGATAAGGAAGAGCATGCGCAACGACGACGAGCTGGAGAAGCTGGTGAGGAAAATCCGGAGTGAGGTCATGGCAACACCTAGGCCTGGGGACTATAACCTCTGTGCCTATACTAATACAAGACGGTGTGTTGAAATGGATAGAAAATTGGCTCAGCGACAGAAAGCAAAGAGTAGTCATAAACGGTAAGGCATCTAAATGGACCAATGTAAGTAGCGGGGTACCTCAGGGATCGGTACTAGGACCAATTCTCTTTCTAATTTACATCAACGACATAGATGAGGGTCTCACCTGTACAATCTCAAAATTTGCTGACGATACAAAAATTGCAAATAGCGTACTCTCAAAAGAACAAGTTGACGATATGCAACACAATCTAGATAAATTGTCACATTGGGCCCAAATTTGGCAAATGAGTTTCAATGCGGATAAATGTAAAGTACTACATATCGGATACCTAAATGAGAAAGCAAACTATTCGATGAATGGCACTCAGCTTAAGAATGTAAACAGAGAAACCAATCTGGGAGTAACAATACTGTATTGAGTAACCTAAAACCGAGTCAACAATGTTCAGAAGTTGTTAAGAAGGCAAACAAAATAATTGGCTTTATAGGCAGGTCATTTGAGCATAAATCCAAAGACGTTATCCTAACCCTTTACAATTCCTTAGTCCGCCCTCTTCTGGAATACTGCGTTCAATGCTGGTGCCCTTATTACCAAAAAGACATAAACAAGCTAGAACGAGTTCAACGCAGAGTTACCAAAATGATACCTAGCCTAAAGAACAAACCATACGAAGAGTGTCTTAGAGAATTAAATCTATTTCCTTTAGCCCAGCGCAGATTAATAGGTGACTTAATTCAAGTGTTCAAAATCATCAAAGGCATCGACAATATGAACTGTAGTAAGTACTTCACTATCGACCAATCTAATTACACGCGGGGAAACGGTTGCAAAATTATTGGTAAATCTTTTAACTCACACGAATCTAAGAATTTCTTCTTCAATCGAGTTGTCAACTTGTGGAACGGGCTTCCCCGAGACGTTATAGAGTGCAGCACCGTTGATTCATTTAAACTCCGCCTAGACAAATATCTCTCATCAAACCTGCGACTGACTGCGTTTGTAAATGAATAACTTTATTTTATCCTCCCCTCAGTTACTAACCCATATGTCCCCTACTAACTTCCTAGTCCTGCCACGTTAGTGGCAGGGCAGTAGTTCCCTTTCCAATGTTCCCTTACCCACTCTAAACCACTGTTTGGACACTTGATCCTCAGTGTTCTGGAGGACAAGCAGCCTAGAAGGGTCACTAGACCTGATGTTGGTTGATTTCCTTTGTACTCCTTTGTACTAATCAAAGGGTGATTTAGAGCACCAGTGCGACTCTTCTTTAACTGGTCTCTGGCCTCGTATCAGAGGGAGCCATCACCAAGCCGTCACTGACCTTGGCCCAGTGCATCCAGCAGCACATTGGCAGTGCAGACATAAAGTAGACCAACGAGCATGGTGTCTAGAGCACCTATGAAGAAGTCCTACGCTTACTGAAGTCAGTGGCCAAGTTCGTGTCGGACAACCAGTCAGATTACCACAAGAAACTCGGCTTGAGCACCGAGATCGTCCCTATCTTCAGCTGGGCTGATAAATATGATTTTAACATCGCAAACCCCAATGGGGCGAAAAACACCCACGCTATGGTTGTTGTTGTTGTTGTTGTTCCCCAAGCTGCCTGGCCGAACAGCCCCAAGGCCCCGAGCAAGGCCAAGGCCATAACCGAGCGCCCCCACAGAACCCTCCCCGCCGACCACAATAAAGCCTGGGTGACCGAAGCCACTCCATGGCGGGGAGCTTGAGGAGGGTGCGGAAACGCCCGGGAAACCAAAGCCCCACCCAGGGCCCTGTGCCCCTCAGCAATTATGAAGAGAAAGTTGAGGGGCAAGGGAAAAATGTGACGCTTTGGCTAACAATCTTGGTAGATTGGGAGGTCAATCCACGTTAGAGACGCCGTCACTTGAGATCTAGAAAATATATAAGTAAAAGGAACAGTCAGAGTAAGCTATGGGTATGGCAGAGATTGCTCAGTTCTCACTCTGATAGACCAGCCCATCACCACATGACTAGAACCCAATCCTCTCAGCATCAGCTAGGAAAGGCCCTAGAAAGCCGCCTTTGGCGGGGGGATAGCTCCCCTATTTCAACCCTTTTCGGGGTTGAGCACCCGCCCACCACGCTATGGTCATGGAGTTCACCCTCGACTCAAGAAACACAAGGCATCCTATCTGCAACTCACCCATCATGCTTTACAGTTAGAGCACTACACTGGGCCTTCTAAGCTGAACCCACCTCTGTTTTCGACAAGCTACTGTCTGCTGCAGTTAAGTTCAGTCAATAGCGAGCCGCAGCATGGCTGTCACAAGTCCACGAGGACGATAAGCCGGTTGAGTGGGCGGGCTTCAATGCTCAGCAAGACCGACTGGTGGCAGGCTCTACCCAGAAGCCCAAGTCACTGGTGGTGTTCAGACCAATGATAGACGCGCCGCCTGCTCACCCCAACACCGTCCTGACTACACGGGTGTGTTTCGAAAGGACTCTAAATACTTTCGGGATGCAGTACACCCACCTCACAGTGGACCTCCAACTGCATCAAACTGCATGCCTAGTCCAATGGAACAACCCACAGTGCTGGACCAACCTCATACCTCACCCAGGCATGATGCACACTCTCATGAGTTTCCTGGGCTGTCTAGGGAACTAAGAAAGGCGTGGAAATTCTCATGAGTGCAGCGTTTGGTTGCATAACCAGCATCATCAACAGGAAGGCCTGAACCAATGCTCTATGGGCATACCATTTCATCATCGCTGTGTTGCTGCTGAGTTTCTAATCGAGTGGCACCAAGACATACAAGTTGCTGAGCGACTACTTGGAGACAGCCAGTAAGCACCCAACCGGGAGGCTATGGGTAGACTACCTCATTAAGTCTACACTGCTGACGCTCATGTTCCTGCGTAGAGAGCGAAACGGTGACTTTCTCCTCCAACATCACTGTCTCAAGGCGATGCAGTCATATTTGTTCGCCGCAAGTCACCACAATTATGCCCGCTATCTGAGCTGGTATGTACGACAGATGGACCACCTTCCCCAGCGTGTTAAGGTGGACCTACTGGCAGGGACGCACATCTGTCGACACTGATGGTGGGACTGCAGTGCCAGCAGATCAGTTCGGCGAGCAGACTTATATCAAGCATGGGAAGGGTACTGGAGATATGAAAGGCATTCCAACAAGCGCCGAGCAATTGGCTGTGTGTGACAACAGTTTCAGTGTGTGCACCCACTGAGTCTTGATGTTACCTCATTAGCCCACTGGTCCTGTCTCTCATCACTGAGGTTTTCCAATTGTTGTTGGAATGTGATATCACCACCCCTATCTACAGTTGTACATTGTTTGACCTGCACCCACCTGTGTGGGTTGTTACTGTCTTTTGGCTTACACTCTTTCCCACACAAAAAACAAAGTCACTACATTAGGATTTCAAACATATTTTGGAAATACCAATATCAGTCCATGTCGCATTTCTCTTTCTTATATTATTTCTACTCTTCGATACATAGCTACAGTAACAGGATTTGTGAGCTAGAATATCACTTCCTGACAGAGTTGTGTATAGTTCATCACTTTTTACTTTGCTTGTAGCAACAATCTTCTGCATGGCCACGGTCTTGAATGTCTGTAACACTCCCTTGGCATTACACGGACTGAAGAGGCACTTTCCCTCTCCAGCAGCCATGACGATTGTGACGGCCTGGGGTACCACAGAACTAATGCTGATCACGCCGACTCACCGTACTCTGAAATTACTAAAACAGATGTGAACCACTAAACAAAAATATAAAGAACATATACTCGTCAAGGAAGTTGATTTTTTCTGATTTATGATCAAATTTTACCTTTGACCTTAACTTTGACCCCATATACAAAATGTAATTCCAGAAATGGACTCCCTGCCCTCTAAAACCCCTCAAAAGTGGTATTACACGACTCCTTATGTCACTGAGCAAAAACGTTGAAGATTCAAGATGGCGGCGGCCGCCATCTTGAATTCTGGGAAATGCTCAACGTTGCAAAAGTAGCAACCAAGCTAATTTGGCTCTTCTAACCACAAAGAACATATTTATGTGAAAAAAGAATGAAGTAGTAAACATTGCAGGGTCCACATTTTGGCAACTAGACTACATGGCGAACAAGGGTTTAACCCACCAGACCCGGTTGAGCTCTGAGGAAACCATAACAAATACCCCCCGCAGAACCCGGTAGGGCTCTGAGGCTCCGGCAGCTTGAAAGCCTGTAAGCTTGGTGTGCGAGGCGTCCGTCCGACGCATGTAAACAACAGCCGGTTGGACCGACGCCGCGCATCTCCGACCACAAGAAGGAGAGGCGTCGCTTGTTCGTGTGTGGTGTGTGTTATTGTTAAGTAGTGAAAAGTGGCTGACATCGCCACAAAGTTCTCCCCACGGAAATTGTCATCACAACTGAACCAGTTGACTTAGAGAGCTCTACTCAACGCCATTATACAGGTACGAAACACATCTACGCTTGGGGATGCGCGGGAATGCGGAAGCAGTCAAAATAACAAAGATACGGTAGCCTAGGCGTAGACGTTTTTCGACCAAAACCCTCGGGTTTCGGGGAAATTATAGAATACAATAGCCGGGGCTGGAGGGTTAAGAGTCAATATTAACAAAACCAAGGTTATGCATTGTAGATTGAGACGAGGCAATGTGGAAAAGAGCGGTGCATACCCATGTGCAGTGTGTGGAAAGGGAGTGGGCGTTAACTCAATTCAATGTAGCATCTGTCGATGTTGGGTACACCATGGGAGTAAGCGCTGTAGTAGAATAAAGGGACCCCTGCCGAAGGATAAGTCAGAAATAGAGAAATTTGAGTGTGTAGTGTGCAAAGGCGAGCTTGTGTTAAGTGATGATCCTGTGGCTATGAATTTTGGAAATGAGTCTTTGGAGCTGGTGAACAAGTTTTGTTACCTAGGAGATACCATCTCTGCTGGTGGTGGGGCTGAGGCTGCCACTGTTGCTAGAATTAGGTGTGGCTGGGGGAAGTTCAGAGAACTGCTGACAATCCTGACCATGAAAAGAATGCCTCTCCCCCTGAAGAGAAAGGTGTATGCCTCATGTGTTAGAAGTGCAATGACGTATGCCTCAGAAACATGGGCCGTTAAAGTAGATAATGTCAACAGAATGGAACGTAATGAGATGAGAATGGTGAGATGGATGTGTGGGGCCAGGCTACAGGATAGAATAACAAATGTTGAGCTGAGGAGACGTTTAGGTATAAAGAGTATTAGCTAGGTGATTCGTACAAGTAGATGAGGATGGTATGGACATGTGGAGAGAATGGATGAACAAAATTGGGTGAAAAAATGCAGGTCTGTGATTGTGGAGGGAGCTGCACCAAGAGGTGGACCGAGGAAGACCTGGGATCGGACTATACGTGCCGATCTCAAATCCAAGAACTTGACAAGTAAAGCAGCCCTTAACAGGGTTGCCTGGAATGCCGCCATTAGGACAAGAGACTGAAACTGCACGTATGTGTGAAACACTCGGTCTTAAAATGTTATGTATGCATGTACACCCTACACTAACTTGACTCTTTTTACAATTTATTATTTTGGCATAGAGATGCGGCGACGCTAACATCCGCCATTTCAGTGGTGGACTAGTGGTTCCTCTGTTCAGAATACTCCTGTGCTTGGCATACTGCTGGCCAAGGCCCCTTTGGGATTAGAAAAAAAATATTATGTATAGCAGTACAGAGATGGAAGTGCTGTTAGGGTTGCATTCAGATGATGTTATCAAGGCAATAATGTTTCTGCTTTAGCAATCATGTTTATGATTGAGCCGGGTGAACAACATGATAGCCAAACATTGGTTCTTGTCGCTGATTATTCAGTGGCTGTGAGCGCCATGTTTAACCTGAGGGCTGCTAGACCCCCCCTCTTCCCCCCCCCCCCAGGACTTACCATTGCCCTGTGCCATAGATAACAGGAGAACTGGATTTGACACGGGCCAGCGAAGTCGACCTGCAGCTGCAGTAACGGACCCAACCCTGTTTAGTTGAAGTGGTGCTCTCTGTTTAGATTTTGTGAAGTATTATCATTTTGTAATTATTAAAAATGCAAAATGCTTTGAAAGTGTCCATTTTGTAGGCATTTTTAGTGCTAGCTGAGACGAATATCCATACCAAGCTGTTGTGGTGAGCTATGTAGGGCAGGTTTCTCGATTCCCAAAACCACCACAGCTATTATATAGCTGTTGAAGTACATACAGTAAGGTAAACAATGTCTAAAATATTAGAGTATTATTAGACAATAAGGATAAGTCACTGGAATAACGAAAAACGTAAACAAATACGAAATAACTGAGCCACTACAAACATCTCGCTTCCTGCACACCTCATTGTTTATGTTTAAAAGTTTACACCCCCAGACCCAGAGTGTGGCCGACTCTGCTGAACTGCGTATTATTTCCAATGATTTATCGTGTTTAACCCCTGTCTAACGGGGCCCGACTTGAGTCCGTATCGAAAAATCTGGACTATGTGGCGGGGCCCGACTTCAGTCCGTGTGCAATTTTGGCGCAATATTGGCTCTGAGAGAGAGACGAGCGACGGGAGGAGCGTAGGTTGCCTCATGACCGCTCGCCACGGCTGCCGTGGGCCTACTGACATCTACTCCACACACATCCATCCTCCCTCCCTTGCTACACACGTAATTATGTAACGAAATGACCGTATTTTAGCGATTTTGCCCTTCGGTTGCACAATCGTTGCAAGACAACCAATGATTGTAGAAGGATGGTTCAGGTGTCATTGGAAAGCTCAATTAACGCCCTTTGCAGGGATACATAATTGTATTACGCTCTGGCTCTTGTTTATGCATGAAAAAGAGCACGGAAACAAGGCCATTTATGGTAAAAAAAAAAACGCTGGGCGCGTAGTGGAAAAAAACTGACGGGCCCGCTCGTAATGTGTTAAGTGCTTTAATGTTCCTCTGATTTAACACAGCAATGGCAGAATGTACAAGTGATGAGAATGTGACTAACTGGTAGCCTGTAGCTACTCCATCTGGCCTTCAATCAGCGGAAAACGGAAGCGTTTCGTCTTTTTTATCAGGGCTAGGCTAAAACAAATTACATTCCTCATTGGATTCCAAGTGTTTCTAGTAGCCTAACTCCAGTGATGGCAACGATGCTGTCCATCCCACATACTATCCTAAAAGTGGTGAAAGGCATAATGATGACAGTCATGAAGGCACCAATGATGTTAAAGGCAATAAATCCACTTCACTACACTAAACATGCACATCACACTTCATTCCTCCATACCAAAATTTAAAAAAAACAAAATGATGAATTCTAGCCCAGCCTCGGAGTCCCCAGGGGGGGGGGGGACCATAAATGCCCCCACATCCGACCGACCATCCCCTGACGACTCCACAAAATTACCTGGACCTCGGCCTGTTACTCTTTCTATTAATTTCTGCAACATTCGTAGACTTTCCTCTAACTTTCACTCTGTTGAGCACCACCTCTCCTACAAACCTGATCTCCTCTTCCTCACCGAAACTCAGGTGTCTGTAGCAACATCCAGCCGCCCCTTCTCTGTATCCTCCTACTTTCTCTATCCTAGTTTCAAAGCCAAAGGCGGATGTTGTGCATATGTGCACAACAAACTCACTTGCTCTCGTGTTCCCGATTTCGACTCCTCTGAATTCTCAACTTTATGGCTCAAACTTTCCTGTCATTCTCTTACTAAATATTTCTGTGCTGTCTATCTTTCCCCTAACTCTACCAACTTTCCCAAATTCTTTGACTATCTAAACTCTACAGTGGAACACATTCTATCCATTTCTCCTTTCTCAGAATTCTCCATCTTAGGAGATTTCAACGTTCACCACCGCCAATGGCTCTCCTCTCACACTACTGATCCACCTGGTGAACAAGCCTACGTCTTTTCTATCCTAAATGACCTAGAGCAGTTAGTTCAGCAACCCACCCGTATCCCGGATCGCATCGGAGATCGGCCCAACATTCTTGACTTGTTTCTAACTTCTAACCCTTCTTCTTATACTGTCGATCTTTTCTCTCCTTTGGGCTCTTTCGACCATAAACTTATCTCTGTCACCTGTCCTATCTCTCCAGTACGGCCACCCGATCCTCCTAGCTGGCGGCGCTTGTGGCACTTTGGCGCTGCCGACTGGGAGGCTCTCCGGCAGTACTTCTTTGATTTCCCATGGAATGATTTCTGCTTCCATGGCCGAGGACCCTCGGAGAGTGCTGAACGCATTACCGAGGTAATCCTATCGGGCAATGAAGCATACATTCCATTCTCTTTCTGTCAGACTAATGCTAAAAAATCTTGGTTTACTCACGCTTGTTCTACTGCTGTCCGCAACAAGGAGGAAGCATTCAAACGGTACCGACGCCTTAAAACTCAAGACTCTCATTCTTCCTATGTTTCTGCCCGGAATAAAGCTAAATCTGTTCTTCGACTTGCCAAACACTCTTTCATCAATAATAAATGCACTGAACTATCCAACTCTAGCTCTTCCCAAGCTTTCTGGCATCTAGCCAAAAACCTATCCAACAATTTCTCTTCCTCGTCTTTCCCTCCCCTTTCCCACTCTGATGGCACAACCATCACTTCTTCCTCTGACAAAGCTAAACTCTTCGCTCAAACTTTTGCTAGAAACTCCACCTTGGATGATTCCAGTGCTATTCCTCCCTCTCTACCCTCCTCTCTCTTACTTATGCCTAATATCCTAATCTCTTCTAAAGATGTACTTTCTACCCTCTCTGGGCTTAACACTAATAAGGCGTACGGTCCGGACGGTGTTCCTCCTGTTGTTCTCAAAAAATGTGCTTCCGTGCTGACTCCCTGCCTAGGCAAACTCTTTCATCTCTGTCTATCCTCTAACGTCTTCCCTTCATGCTGGAAGTTTGCTCACATTCAACCTGTCCCAAAGAAGGGTGACCGCTCTCAACCCTCCAACTATCGTCCAATTGCTCTCATCTCTTGTCTTTCTAAAGTTTTTGAAACTATTCTTGCTTCCAAATTTCTTAAGCATTTCTCTTCTCATAATCTGCTCTCAGATCGCCAGTATGGTTTCCTTAAGGGTCGCTCTACTGGTGATCGTCTTTCATATCTTACTAACTCTTGGTCATCCTCCTTTCGGGACTTCGGTGAGACTTTTTCTATTGCACTAGACATATCGAAAGCCTTCGATAGAGTCTGGCACAAATCTTTAATTTCTAAACTACCCTCCTTCGGTTTCTATCCCTCCATCTGTGCCTTTGTCTCTAATTTCCTTTCCGGCCGTTCCATAGCCGCGGTTGTGGACGGCCATTGTTCACTTCCTCACCTTATAAACTCCGGTGTTCCTCAGGGCTCTGTCCTATCTCCTATTCTCTTTCTAATTTTTATAAATGATCTTAACTGTACCTTAATTCCCATCCATTCATATGCAGACGACTCAACCTTACACTACTGTACTCTATTAGTTTTTCAGAACGCCCCAGCCAGCAATCCCTTAACGACAAACGTAATGAAGCCATAGAACTCTTAAATTCTGATCTAAATACTATCTCCAATTGGGGCAGAGAAAACCTTGTTACCTTTAATGCTTCCAAAACCCAATTTCTCCAACTATCTACCCGTCAGGATCTCTCAGCGGACTATCCCTTATTCTTCAACAATACAAAAATTAACCCTTCATCTTCTCTCAATATTCTTGGTGTCTTTTTTTCTTCTGCTCTCATTTGAAAGGACCATATTACCTGTCTTGCTAAGGCAGCCTCCCAGAAGCTGGGTGTGCTCAACCGCCTTAGGGGGTTCTTTTCCCCTGCACAGCTTCTTGCTCTGTACAGGGGCATAGTGCGTCCTTGTATTGAGTATTGTTCACATGTGTGGGGAGGTTCCTCTCACACCGCTCTCCTAGACAAAGTTGAAAGGAAGGCCTTTCGTATCATTAACTCCCGTCCACTCACAAACTCTCTGCAATCTCTCTCGCTATTCTATCACTACTATAATAATCAGTGTTCCTCAGAGCTTTCCCAGTGCATACCACCTCCTTTACGTAGGGCACGTGGTACCCGTCTTGCAACTCAATCCCACCCCTACTCTGCAACTCTCCAACCCAAGAGTGAAACGTTACTCTCAAACTTTCTTCTACTCAACAGCTGAGCTCTGGAACTCTCTCCCAGAATCAGTCTTTCCCTCTTCCTATGATTTAAATTGCTTCAAACTCCGTGTGTCCAGGCATTTTGGCTCGAACGTCCCTTGATTTTGGCCCTGTCACTCTTTCAACTATGCCCCCGCTCTGCCTGCTTCGTTGGTTTCACTTTTGAACACGTGCGGGGGCTGACGGAGGCGGCAGGAGGGGAGTGCATGCCCGCATGCCTACCCTTCCTGCCGCCCCCAACTAATTGTAGTGGGCCCTATCATTTCTCATCCTTTCTGTTTTCCGTTTTTCCCTTCTTCCCGCTGCCCCCTCCTTTGGGAGCACCGTGACTGTCATGAGGTAAACGACCGTACTCACTCTTTGGTTTCGTTGGAGGGTGTTGTGGGTCGGCAATCCCTACACCCGTCGAACTGTGGTACCCGACGTGTTCGAGCGAGGGGAAACTTTTATGCCAAACCCTAACCCTTGTGCTGGGTCGGCGATCGACAGATCGACAGCCCTTAAGGTGCATTAGTTGGGGTGTATATCTGCAAGAAGTCCTAGGGCGGTCGTCCCGTCCTCTAATTGTGGCTCCATGGTGGGTTTGGAATCTGACTCAGATGAATTTAGAAATATTCGTCCTATGGAATCTAAAATTGCCCCCTCCGACGCCGACCCCTGCGAGAAATTGGACTGCCTCAAGGACCCTTCCCCTGCTGCCAACAGTGCCGGAGTTCCCCACTCAGGCATGGCACCCACAGACCTTGGCAAACCTCCTAAGGATACTGCGACGAATTCTCCATCGTCGGGTAGTGAGATCCATCAGGTGATCTCTCCGGCATCAATTCCTATGCACAGTACTGCCTCTGTGATCAATAATAGTGATAACAACCCCACAGTCTCGGCTTTAACTTCTAAATTACCAGATTATGATTCTAGCCTTAGCCTACCTCTTCATTCCGTTGACAACCTTAATGAAGAAGCTCGCATGCCCTCAGCTGACACCCCTACGGATGCTTCATGCATCCCTGACCCGTCTGTGACTACATCTGTTACCATCTTTCCTCCGGATGCAGGATCTACTACCTCAATTAAACCTGCTTCTGTACCTCCACGATCTCAACGGGCCATTGATGCAAATACAGGAAAAGACCTTGCCGGTATTTCCTCTGCCATTCACACGCTTCAACCGTTCGTACCGTCGCATAACCGACAAAGGCGTAAGCGTAACACGTATACCCCTGCTTCGAAGGACACTTATAACGCTATGTTCAGTCCCCCTGATTGGTCACGGTTTTTCACGGTCTCTGGTGAACCTATGGATGATTTCAGTCTATACGATACTCTCGCACAAGATATTGGTGACTTCACCATGTATGCTGTTGGATCGGCCAAGCGCATGATTGAGGTGAAAACACAGGAGCAATCAGAAGCCTTACAAGCCTACCTCGACACCCCCAACGACAGATACACAGATAAACCAGATGAATACCTGAATCAGTGTACTGGCACGGTTGTGCTCCCTTCCGACTTCGAATTTGCAGATCAGAGCTTTACAGAATCAACCAATCGTATCTTAAAATTATTGCAAAGAACTGACCCCACTTTTGTTAAAGTTGACACTTATACTGCTCCTCAGCGTGGAAATCGGCCCCTACTACGCATTGTCAAAATCTATTTTAAGCGCCATGACCTCCCTATGCATGTCCGTCTTGCAGGTCGCCAACTGCAGGTACGAAGGTATGTTAAGCCGAGACAATGCACAAATTGCTGGAAGCTTGGGCATTCAACCCCACGGTGTCGGGCTCTCAATGCTCGTTGCTTAAATTGCGGCTCAGAACAACATGCTCTCAACAATTGTCAAGCCAGCGCGCCCCGTTGTGCAAATTGTGACGGGTCCCACAAAGCCAATGACAGAACATGCCCGCACTTTGCGTTTCATCGTGACGTATTACATTTACAGGCCACAAAAGGACTCCCCTTCCGGTCTGCTGCAGCACAATTAAGGCAGGAAGGTAAATCTCCATATCGACGGTATGAATCAACTACACCCGCTGACTCCTCTGACCACCAGCGTCCAGAGCAGCCTCCGGCGCCACCTATTAGCCCACAACATTACCCCACCAATGATACCTTTTGTTTAGTTCACCTTAACTCCCCGGACCTATCCACCTCTAACAGGTTCGAGGGATTTACTAACTTGACCGATGATACTGAGTTTTGGAACATGACTGCCGAAGAGAACCTCATGGAATGTAACACAGTACCAGATATAGAGACTTCTCCCCAATCTCACTCCACCGAGTCGCAGCCTCGGAAAAAGCGTAAGGTTGCAAGTCCTATCTGGTCATTATCCCGGACCTCGAAACTCGGTTCCACCACACAGAAGTGGGTTATGCCTACCCACGATCCGGACTGTGGCTGCCATAACTGCGGCCGATTCTTTCTACTTCAGCACAAGACTTCTACCCGTACAGTACTCGCCGAACATCTTCACAAATTTCTTTCCAAGCGAGCTCCAGCGAAAGATGCTCAAATTCACCCTACTCCTTGTTATTGTGTCACCCATACCTGTATTTGTGAATCTGATCCTATGCCCAAGGACTTGATGCAGAGATTCCTGAAGGACAATAACCTGTTAGATTCTGACTTGACTAATATAGAGCTATCACAATCCCGATTTGATGTTCACCAACCTCCTGTCAATGTGCGTACCACACTCACCACGCCTGATCCTCCATGTAACCTTGAGCAACATGTTCCGTTACCCGCTCCCCACTGCCCAGATCCCGATGCTCCCAAACCTAGGGACATTCCCCCACAAACTCCTGCTAACCCTACGGCACCATCATCTGACGAACCTTCGATAAAGACTCATCATACCCTGAGCCCCTCACAATCTCCTGTATTGATATGTCACACCAATATCCCACCTGACAAATGTGGATGTCCAATTTGTTTCCGTAATTACATCACACCCCATATCTGTGCCACGGATCCCTGCCTCCTTGCTCGGACGCAGGAATTTGTCACCACACGTACACTTCCCCCTAACCCTGATGAAGATGTTACCTCCGCTTATCTATTTATGAACACACTGCGCCAAAAACTCCTCCACTGCCCCACCCTTGTTCCTAAACTAGTCACACAATTCACAGCTATTTCTGGAAAAATAATAGACCTTACATCTACCCCTTCACCTCCATCCACACAACCCTCTCCACACTCACAACCTTTACCAGACTCTCTTCAAGAGACCACTATTGTCGATGACTCTGACAATCCTATTCTTGATGGCATATAACATTTTGCAATGGAATATAAACGGATACCAAACTCGCCTCCGTATGGGAGAATTACAACGATTACTTAAATTATATTCACCATTATGCATTTGCCTCCAACATGTAGGCAATTTTGTTGTCCCCCCCAGGCATTATACTGTTGCTGCTAGCTCCCCTATAACCCTTCACATCTCCGAACGGCCATCCTTGTGCACTATAAGTGCGTATTTGTTCCTGTCACCCTTGACCCCAACCCTTTTCAAACAACTGCCGTCTCCATTTCATTACCAAGCCTTCCTTCCTTGACTGTTTGCTCCTCCTACAATCAACCCTCCTGTCATTACAATACTTCAGACCTTCATCAAATAGTACTACAACTGACCCCACCGTACCTTATTCTGGGCGACTTTAACGCACACTCTCCCCTTTGGGGCAACCCAAACACAGACATCCCAGGTGATAATATTGAAAAATATCTCCTTCATTCTACTCTTTGTTGTCTCAACTTTGACACCCCCACCTACAGATCTGCTACCCACTGTACATTTTCCGCTGTCGATCTTTCCTTTGCCTCGGATGACGCAGCTCCCCTATTTGACTGGTCAGTTTTACAGGATCACTTCTCCAGCGACCACTACCCTATACTCCTTAACCCGGCAAGCGCGATAGGCCTCACGGAAGCAAGACCATAAAAAAAGCCTTCCAAAAAAAAAAAAGGGCCTATCAAAACAAAGGATTTTGTCTCTAGGTGAGATAATTCCCCTCTAGTACTCATCCATGTGTTTCTCACCCCTCCCCCTCCCCTCCTTCCCCACCTTATTCCCCCCTCCCCCCCCTCCTCAATTATCACCTATTTTTCCTCTTATTATCATCATTTATCGGTTATTTTCTCTCTCCCGCGATAATGTAGCACAAGTGGGTTGCATAAAAGATCGTTATGCAACACCCAGACACCGGCACACACCGCCCCGCTCGTCTCAGTTGACTCCCAGACAGCGAGAGGGGAGGGCTGCCTGTGGCTCTCTCTCGCCTGAGATTATGACCGGGTGGCCAATATCTTCGTTTTTCACCACCCAAATGCTTTTCCCACTTATTTTAGCACTCTTGAAGGTTCATATATACATCATATATGTAAAATAAAAGCATACCGAAAACAAATAATGCTTTATATTGTAAATATAACGAATTCTGTCAGAATCCAGGGCTAGAAATGCACAAATAACTACCCTAGCACCTAGGTCTATATCGCGCTTGTCAGGTTAAGTATTTGTGCCCTGCATCCTCCCCTCAAATATCGAGTTATCATCTCTCTAAAGCCGATTGGACGTCTTATACGCACTCCTCTGCAGACGTTTCGGACTTCTCCCTTACCTCTTCCCCTGCACACAATTTTGATTATTTTTCGTCCTTCCTGAACTGCATTGCTCATATCCCGCTTACCTCCTCGCTGACGCACCCTCGCCAGGTCCCTTGGTGGACGCCCACTCTAGCCCAAATGATAAAATTCAAGCATCGTGTGGAACGCCTTCTTAACCCGGGAACTGCGGGAAGACTCTTAAGAGTTCCCCCGGCGGACTGCGGGAAGACTCTTAAGAGTCGGGAAAAAAAAATCAATGTTAACCCTTCCTCCCCGGGCTGTCTTACCCAATGACGGTCGCCCCTACCCGGGCGAAATGGCTGAAAAACGTCTAGGCTTAGGCTACCGTATTTATGTTTATTTTCACTGCTAGAACTTTCCCACTTATCTATAATCGTAGTGCGGTTTTCAATCTGTATTTTGGCATTGAGTAGAGCTCTGTAAGTCAACTGGTTCAGTTGTGATGACGATTTCAGTGGAGCCAATATTGCAGAGATGTTGCCAATATGGGGGCTTTTCAGACACTAATTTCGTCATGACGTCAGAACAATAACATTGAAGAGTCTTCTCCTTGTTTTCGGAGGTGCGGTGACGAACGCTTGGGTTTGTTAACATACGTCGTACGCACGGCGTTCAGACCAAGCTTAATTAGGCTATTAAGCTCATGCCTTAGATAAGGCATACCGGGTAGCGGCCCTTCTTTCGTGCTGTCCTTACCTAAGGCAGACCGGGTAGGAAGGGTTAAACATAGAAAAAAACAAAAAACAAAAACTTATTTTTGTTTTGCCCTTGGGCCATGCAAAATATCAGTCCTCTACCTCCCCTCCTTCAGTTATCACCTATTTTCCCTGTTATTCCCTTATTCTGAGGTATATTTTCGTGCTAACATTAGCGAGTTGCAAGCAGGGCATTGTCATCACTGTTAGCAAGCGAGTGCAAGAGAGAGAGAGAGTATCGATCGACAGTGTCTCAGTGGCCTTGGGGGAAATTGGCGGGAAAGGAGGTTGCCTCACCCATACATTATGTAACTCGCGGCTTGTATCGCCGATTTTGACCATCCAAACGCTGTTTTCACTCGTTTTATTGTTGTAACAGGTTAATACCTTTATAATCAACCTATAATAGGCGCATATGGATAAGTATTAATGCTATTTATGGTAAAATGAATATTTTAGTGATGGAAACAGCTCAAATACGTCAGCACAGGCAGACGTTTCTAATTACCCACATGCGCAGTTCAGAGGTTAAGCGTCTGAGTGTTAGGCAGCGGCGTTTAACCCTTAAAAAGCGGCTCACCACATAAGTCGAGTTGAAAAAACTGGCAAAAAACGGGTGAAAAAAGGGTGGAAATAGAGTGAAAATGGGTGGGATAGTAATGATCCATACGTCCGACATCTGTGGCCTCCCGGCCCACACTAACTCCAGTTCCCCCACCGCGCGTGAGGATGACAGTGTAACCAATAGTTCGCTAAAAGTGAGCAAGGTAGCAAAATCAGCTAAACTTCCATCTTCGAGGTAACACTGTCAGTGCTCCACGAGTGCTACGTAGCTGTATGTGGCGTCATTGTGTAGCGATTTCCACCTAGTTTTCGGCGCAATACAGTTCCTTTCATACTGATGGTTGATATAGCAGTCAGAACGGCCCAGAAAGGCCCAAAACGGCCACAGAGCACCCGCTAGAGGAGGGTTAAAGACTGTTTCCCCCCGACTTTTTTCCACTAATCGTTACTTTGACCTTATAACCATCACTATTGAAAAAATTGCCCTTAAAACGTTCTATAACAAGATCTGTGCAGTTGTCAAACGCAGTATCCTTGACAACAAGATACTTTCATGGCGATCATATATCTCGTCCTTCACTTCCCGCACCCCTCTCTCTACTTTATGGAAAAAGTTTCGCAGTATCAACGGACTCACTGTACGGCCTCCACTCTCTCCACTCAAAGACCCTGCCTCGGACTCGCTTACACATGACCCCCTTGACATCGCTGCCATACATGCCAAACATTTCTGTCACGTCAGCTCAGACCAGTCATTGCCTCGTAAATTTCTTCGTTATAAATGTATGGAGGAATCTCGCCCGCTATCTTTTCATAGCGGGAAAACACATGAATATAACACCCCTTTTTCAATTCCGGAATTGCGAAACGCGCTCGACCTGTGTACAGACACTACTCCTGGCCCGGATGGATTCTCGTACGCTCTCATCCGTCACCTCCATCCACGTGCGCTACAACATCTTTTACAACTGTACAATCAGTTTTGGATAAGTAACTACTTCCCACCGTCTTGGCGGCATGCTTACACTATACCCGTACCGAAGCCTGGAAAAGATCATAGTCTTCCCACAAATTACAGACCGATTGTACTTACCTCATGCCTCTGCAAATTAATGGAAAAAATTATCAATCCTCGACTTTTACATTACGCTGAGTCACATGCCCTCCTATCCCC
Source organism: Paralithodes platypus (assembly GCA_032716605.1). NCBI lineage: Eukaryota > Metazoa > Arthropoda > Malacostraca > Decapoda > Lithodidae > Paralithodes > Paralithodes platypus. The sequence goes on along the minus strand of CM064503.1, from coordinate 36,969,614 downwards.
ATATCAGAATGGTTCCCGCCCTGGCCGTTCTACACTGCACTCACTTATTCGCCTTGAACACCAAATATGTGATGGGTTCTCCAAGAACCAACCCACAGTGGCAATATTTTTTGACATTGCTAAGGCTTATGACACAACATGGAGACACAGGATTTTAAAATTTGTACACGATTCTGGCATGCGGGGTCCTCTTCCCTGCTTTTTACACGATTCTGGCATGCGGGGTCCTCTTCCCTGCTTTTTACAAAATTTTCTCTAACCATACATTCCAGGTCAAAAATAATGGTCTCCTATCGGACATTATGTCACAAATTAATGGAATACCACAAGGATGTGCCCTTAGCAGCTTACTCTTTATTATGGCGATCAATAGTGTCATACGCAGCCTCCCACCTGAAATATCGTATAGCTTGTATGTAGACGACTTCGCAATATATTATACTTCTCCCAGTCTGACTCACATACAACGGCGTCTCAACATTGCTCTAAAATCCATCCACTCTTGGGCATCCACTGCTGGTTTTCAATTTTCTGCTGAAAAGACTAACGCCGTTGTATTCTATAGAAATGTTTGACATTTACGTAAACAGTCCATTACTCTCACCATGGGAAATTCTAATATTCAGATCCTTCCACATACCAGGTTCCTTGGTTTAATCTTTGATACTCACCTCAATTGGAAGAGTCACATTGCCTGCTTAAAGGCATGTTGCCTCCAGAGAATGAATGTTCTGAAAACAGTCGCACGAGTCCATTGGGGCGCAGATCGCGCTACGTTTTTACTGTTCTACAGAGCTACCATCCTCTCAGCCCTAGATTATGGTAGCCCTGTCTATGGCACGGCCTCTGCTTCCACATTAGGAACCCTCGACAGCGTACACCATTTGGGCATCCGCATTAGCTCGGGGGCATTCCGTTCCTCTCGTGTCTCCAATATCCTATGTGAGGCTGGGACCTTACCTCTAGCCTACCACCGTCGATTAGTCCTCATGCGTACGGCTGTTCGCCTCCGTCATGACCCAACTCTACTAGAACTATTCCATTCCACAGATAACTATCGTTCAACCATTCCCAATATTGTCTCGCCAATTGCTCTCCACTTACAGTATCACCGTTCCTCCCATAACTCCCCCTCCTAGTCACATCACTCCGTGGACCCTAAAACACCCTACAGTTTGCTTTCACTTAGCGGATCAACTTGATGCCCAAGCCCCATCTCAATGTCGACATCTCGCTTTACAACATCTTGATGATCATATCCCGGCTGTTTTCATTTACACCGATGGCTCGAAAACTGCGGATGCCGTGGGTTGCGCTGCAGTCTCAGACCATGGCTTGTATCAAAGTACCTTACACTATCACTCCACGGTTTTCACTGCTGAATTATGGGCTATTCAAGGTGCTTTAAGCACCATCTCTTCATTGTCGAGGAACTCTCCACGGGTCGTTATCTGTAGTGACTCAAATAGTGCACTGCAAGCCTTATGTGTATTTGCCCCCAAGGACCCATTGGTCAAGACTATCATCCACACAATACACAAATTACAGTGCGCTAATCGTTCCATCACACTGTGCTGGATCCCCGCACATGTAGGAATTCCCGGGAATGAGCGTGCAGACTTCCTCGCTAAGCAAGCGTGTCATGGTACACCCTCTACTACTTTGCTGCGTTTGGAGGATATGCAACCTGTCCTCCGTCGCCATGTTTATATTGGCGAGTTGAGTGGAGAGCGCAACCATTAACTGGCCACCTTCGCTCCATTAAGGATGACATACACTTGTGGCCCTCTTCAATTAATGGTTCACGTGCAGACCAAACCCTATTAACTAGATTACGTTTAGGCCACACACGCCTCACACATGGTTACCGACGAGGGGTCAACCACCTGAATGCCAACATTACCATACATCATTGACTGTTTTTCACTTTCTTTGTACTTGTCCCGTCTATGCATCTGAAAGACGGAGATTCTTGCTGAACACCTCATTACATGGCATCCTCTCTGACTCAGACTCTTTCAATTTCACCCCTATTCGTCACATCCTGAGAGCGATAAATTTATACAATGACATATAACTACTGACATATACGTGACTTTAAACTCTGTACCACCTCCTCCACCACTAGCCTTGAGAGGGCCTAGGCCCAATGGGCTAGTATAAAATAAAAGCATCGTCAACAACTCTTTCAACTATGGGGGAGGCACTCGCTATAGGCAGTTCTGCCTTTGCCTCCCTCAATCACATAGAAAACAAAAATTGAAGCAGTTAGCCGAAACAGTAGTGACACCAGAGACAGTTTAATTTTACACCAACAATAATGCTGGATCTTGTAAAATAACTTGGCCTACTTACGAATATTTTATTTATCTTTATAATAAGCTTTCCATAAAAATCTATGGTATTTGTTTAAATATCTAGGCTAGGCTATGTGAAAATTTAACACTTAAGACAATTCCTTGATAGGCTAGGCTACCCATAACGGTAATAGCAGCAGTAACACTCCACACCTATTAAACGAAGCACTTGCAAAATACAGAAAGAGTAACCCATCCTATTTAAAGTATGGTTTATTTGTAGGTGCATTTCAAGGTTTTAATAGTGTTTAAGGTAATTATAGGGAAAAGGCTCCCACCCTTATTTTTCATGTTTTTTTCCTCCAGATTTTGAAAAATTAGTGTTTTCATCATTTTAGTTACCTATATTTCCAATGTGGGATACAGGATGGGTTGAAGGGGGGTGAAGCCCCCCATGACTTATTGAAATCATCATCTGTACCAGCAGGGGGTAAATATCGATTATACTCCATACTGAAGAAGTTTGTAAACAGCGAGGATGGGTTATATAAATATGATCAAAATTATTCTTCCACAGTGGATTATACATGAGTACAGTATAAGGATTCCATGGACCAGCATTGTCTCTAATCAATTATTTATAATAAGGCAGCGAGCCTTTTCTAAATAATTATAGTTTTTAACAATATATACTAGGCTATTTTTAAGCAATATTTGAAAAATATATCTCAGACGTCCGACGGCGCTAACACGCGAGCTTTGTATTAGTACGTGGTTTCGTTCATTTCCTTTGAGAATCCTTTTTGGTCAATATTAACCCATTGCCTGTAAGAGACGTTTCCGAACACCATGGCAATTTACAGACTTTTCCCATTAACCCTTTCCCTGCGGGAGACGTTCCCGAACGCCATGGCAATTTACCTCAATTTACAGGCTTTAAAAGCCTCTTAAGAGCAGCAGCGCGACAGGCCACACATCCATCTCCCAGCCAAGCGGCCGTGGAGACTGAAGGCTCCGAGTCAGAGTCTCGCGAGATATACAGTGCTGCCAAAGGCAAATGTAGCGAGACATTAGCGAGAATTGATAATTTTAGCGATTGTCTATGTTAGCGCTGCAGGTGAACCCCACGAGCTACGAAGCTCGTTTTGGTGTCATTTTGAAACTATTTTCTTCTAGTTTTCAGCTGAATACATTACATTTCATTCAGACACTTGGCTAATCAATCAGGAGTGCCTGAATGAGCCCTAATATGGCGGAAATATGCCCGCACCGGTGTTAAAGCCTGTAGAATTGAGTGCGAGGGAGCGGGAGTACGACAGGCCACATTCCTTCCTCCAGCCAGCTGGCCGCGGCACTGAGGAATCTGAGTCATGCTCTCGCGAAATATACAGCGCTGCCAAAGGCAAATGTAGTGCGACATTAGCGATAATTGCTCATTTTAGCGAATGCCTATGGTAGCGCTGCGGCTGAAGCCTGCGAGCTACGAAGCTCGTTTTAGTGTCATTTTGAAGCTATTTTCTTCTAGTTTTTGGCTGAATACCGATACATTTAATTTCATTCAGACACTTGCATAATCATTCAGGAGTACCTGAATGAGCCCTAATATGGCAAAAATATGGCCGCAGCCAAAGTGTTAAGGAAACGGACCACAGCTATTTTAATTTTCATTTTTTTTGTATTTTTTTTTTTTTTGGATTTGTTATTTTTTTAGGTTTATAATCTTTCTATAATAATTATTATTACTGGGAATTAGTGTTGTTTTAGTCGTATGTTATTTAACCCTCCAGCCTCTGCTATGTATTCTATAAATATTCCCCGAAACCCGGGGGATTTGGCTGAAAAAACGTCTCGCCTAGGTTACCGTATCTTTGTAATTTTGACTGCTTCCGCATTCCCGCGCATCCCCAAGCGTAGATGTGTTTCGTACCTGTAGAATGGCGTTGAGTAGAGCTCTCTAAGTCAACTGGTTCAGTTGTGATGACAATTTCCGTGGAGAGAACTTTGTGGCGATGTCAGCCATATTAGCCACTTTTCACTACTAAAACGACAACATACAGCCACACAAGAACAAACTACGCCTCTCCTTCTTGTGTTCGGAGGTGCGCGGCGTCAGTCCAACCTGCTGTGTTTATATGCGTCGGATGGATGCATTTCAAAACAAGCTTACAGGCTTTCAAGCTGCCGGAGCCTCAGAGCCCTTCCGTGTTCCTGGCCCTAGTTTGTTATGGGTGCCTCAGAGCCCTACCGGGTCTGAGGGGTTAAGAAGCCCTACTACTGATGTGCGGACAGCAGCAGGGGTATGGTGGCGGCAGCTCTCAGGTTAGTTTAGGTTGTCAGGTTAGGTTAATGCTTCCATTGATAATGCGACTCGGCTAGGCTGCACTTGCGGCGGAACGTAAACAAACCCACCTCCAATTTTGGGAGGCTTGCCACGGTCCAACAGCTCCGTGGAGGACCTGTAAATGGCCTCCACCTGCTCGCCATCATTCTCTTCAAACCTGTCTTCCAACGGTGCAGCCTCTCTGTCGACCAGCAGGTCAGCACAGGCACCACACTTGTTGCCCCTGGTTGCCGAACGTTCCCGGGAACATTTCTTTGGGGATTTTATGGGAGCACCCGGTTCTGGCCATAGTAATATTAACAGTAACACTCCCCGCATACTAAAAAACGCGCTTACATAATGCAGAAAGATAAAGTGATCCTACTTAAAGTATGATATATTTATGTGTGCATTTCATAGTTTTAGGAGTTTTTAGCAATATCTACTATTTTTAAGCATTATATGAAGACGTCCATTGACGCTATCGCCGACGAGTAGTTTAACCTCGCACCTCACCGTTTTCTGTTGACCCATTGTCTTACGATGTGCGATTTTGGGTTTGTTTGTCACTCTCCCGCAGTAATATTTAGTTATTTGACGTCTTCTACATCATCTTTAGGAGCAACGGAGGTCTGGGGGCGGAAGCCCCCAAGTTAGTTATGGTTGTCAGGTAAGGTTAGTAACACTATTGTCGTCGGAGGAGGAAGCGGGTGCTTACCTAATCGTAATTAGTGGGGGAGTATGAAGAAGCCTTGTATAGACCCACACCACTAATTTTATTAGAGGCTCATGTTTCTGAGGCATACGTCATTGCACTTCTAACACATGAGGCATACAACTTTCCCTTCAGGGGAAGAGGCATTCTTTTCATGGTCAGAATTGGCAGCAGTTCTCTGAACTTCCCCCAGCCACATCTAATTCTAACGACATTGGCAGCCTCGGCCCCACCACCGGCAGAGATGGTATCTCCTAGGTACCAAAACTTGTCCACCAGCTCCAATGACTCATTTCCAAAAGTCACAGCCACAGGATAGGCCTACATTCTTCGCTCGGGATGACCTTTACATTCTGAACCAGTTTTCAGTCTTTCCTGTTAACCAAGAAGTAATCTATCTGGCTACTGGAGACCCCAGAGTTATATGTGACCAGATGGCTCTGTCTTTTCTTGAACTTCATGTTACACACAACCATGTTGAGTGCAACGCAGGACTCCAGTATATATTCGCCTTCCAGATTCCTCCTTCCATAACCATTTCCTCCATGTACTCCCTCGTATCCATCTGCAGTTGCTCCCACGTGACCATTCAGGTCCCTTCCCAGGATTGTTATTTTATTCTCCGAGAGGCCTGAAATGATACTGACAGTGTCATTCCAGAAGTCCTCTTTTATCTCTTTCTGTAGGCCAGTCTGTGGGGCATATGCAGATATCACATTCAAAATTCTTTCACCAACTTTCAACTTCAAAACAATCAACCTTTCACTAACTCGTAATCTGAAGCACACTTTCCACCCACTCTTCAGCCACCAGAACACCCACTCCTCCTTTCGCTTTATCAGTCTCAACCCCCTCCCAGTAGATCCTATATCTTTTCTTTCTTCCAACAATCTACTGTGCCCCATACCCTTTCCAGAGTGTTTCCTGGGCACAGCAGACGTCCACTCGCCTCCTCTCACACATCTCAGCCACTTTATTTGCACGCAGATTCAAACTACCAACATTCACACTAGCAAGTCTGAGACTGTGGGGGGCATTTGTCCGTATCCTGTGCGGTTTTGGAACATCGGACTTACGTTGTTTCTCTTTAGGTCGAGTCATTGGTGATTAGGCTGGCAAATGGGCATCACTCCCGTCAGAACTCCGGCTCCAGTCTACCCCGGGGACCATTCCCAGCACCTTCCCCCAAGAGATTACAAGGGGGTAGGATCCAGTAGATGTGTTGGAAAGTGTGAAAAGGAACACCTTGCAATGGTTCGGCCATATGGAACGTATGGGAAGCGAGAGAATTACTAAAAATGTGTACGAGAGGGAGGTGGAAGAACGGAGAGGGAGAGGTATACCGAGAGAGAGGTGGAAGGATGGAATTAACTCCCTCCGACATATTATGTTCCAATAAGTCCGAGGAGGCGGGAGCCCCGGGATCATTGCCACTGCCCCGCACTACACTCACAACAACACTGCGGCCGTTAGAATTATCGGAGGTGAATGAGGTTGCCACCAACGGTTTTATCGTATGGTAACTTATCGGACTTACTGAGCTCATATGACGCAAAATCGCGTCATAAACTTATTGGAGAGGTATAGAGATAAGTCCATATGACGCGATCGCGTCATATGAGTTTTTGGTGCACTAGTCCATATGACGCGATTGTGTCATATATGTCTGGGGGAGTTAAGAAGTATATGCGTGAAAGCGGTGCTGGATGGGAGGAGGGGTGTCGACTGTCTGGGGACAGAGGTGCATGGGGGCGTTTCGTTCGTGGACATCCCTTCGGGGATCACGGTGTCCGACAATAGATAGATAGATAGATTATCGATCACAGTATACAATTTCACTTACATTAGTATTTTAAATAAAATAGTTTTTACACAAATGTTATATTCCCTGTGTTTTACTTAAAACATATTTGATGATACAGTATAACAAATTCAGTGCTGTAGGTATAAAACATATTTGATGATACAGTATAACAAATTCAGTGCTGTAGGTATAAAACATTTGATGATACAGTATAACAAATTCAGTGCTGTAGGTATAAAATATATTTGATGATACAGTATGACAAATTCAGTGCTGTAGGTATAAAACATATTTGATGATACAGTATAACAAATTCAGTGCTGTAGGTATAAAACATTTGATGATACAGTATAACAAATTCAGTGCTGTAGGTATAAAACATATTTGATGATACAGTATAACAAATTCAGTGCTGTAGGTATAAAACATATTTGATGATACAGTATAACAAATTCAGTGCTGTAGGTATAAAATATATTTGATGATACAGTATGACAAATTCAGTGCTGTAGGTATTTGAGTGGAGAAATTATACCCACATAACAGAAAAAGTTTTTTGTAACTACACAATAGTTTTGTCACACTGCATTTTTGAAGAGGACTCCAGAGAGATTAAACTTGTGTTCTTACAATACAGAACAACCATTTCTTGTGATGCGGGTGCGGTATATGCCTGTGTATATGCATACATATTTAAAAGATTGATTCCACTTGTGTATTTCAGGTTGGACATGTTAACTAGTCGCTTAAGCAGAAGAGATTTATGTGATAAAGCAACAGGAGTGGAAGAGGAGCTCACCAAGGATAGCAAAAGGTAACTACTTTATTTTCCTTGTGCATATACGGGTACAGTACTATACAATTGTTTTCATGAGTGTTTTATCTCCATAACTTTAGGTATGGATGCAACATTTGTAAGATTGAAGTACGACAGTCGTTTGTTATACAAAACAATAGTTAGTTCATTAGATCAATAAACTGTTTCATAACTAATTATGTTCATAAATCAAACCTGCTATTTTTACTTATATACTTAAATTAAAATTGTAGAAAGGGAAACAACTATACTCCATTCAATCGACCCGTGCATTTGGCTCCTAACTGGTGTTTTCATCGAGGCTCATGATTGGCTATCGTATCATTACCCTTGCTCACTGGCCAAAATGAGTGACAGAGCTGATAATTCTTCTTATTATCTTTATTATTCCTTATTTATTCATTAAACTATATACGTTTAAATAATTTTAATGATTAATTAATAAATTATAGTCTTATCCGAATATAAAGAGCTTTTAAATATCACATGAAACCCAATAATAACTTATATATCGTAAAGTAAACGCAATCGAAACAATAAAATTATAAACGGGAGAGTATGCGAGAGAGGGGACTGACTGACGGACTAACGCAAATTAGCCAATCACAGGCCATGATTTACTTACCAGTATCACACATTTAAAATAGGCAGGGACGGAATATCTTCCCTTGCTTGTGTTTACTTTATTATATCTACAATTGTATGTGTTCCATGCAGGGTTGGCATGATTAAAATAAAACTATTTTAATCCAGTGATTTTAATCGATTATAATCAAAGAAAAAAATCATTGATTAAAATAAAAAAAATTTTTTTTATTAACCCTTGGAATCCGGGAGGCCTCATATGAGGCAAACAAAAATATTGGCAGGAATCCGGGAGGCCTCATATGAGGCAAACAAAAATATTGGCAGGAATCCGGGAGGCCTCATATGAGGCAAAATGCGCGGCTAAAAATCGCCGCTAAAATCATCATAACTCGGCAACCACACGTCGTAGCGATGTTATCTCAACGGCAGTCTACAGACAACAAAACGTTCTACAATTTGCAAAACAATTGACTGCTCTAGGTGGTCTCAATCAGTAGCTACTGAATTATGAAGCTTGACTGTACGAAAATGGCCCCGGACACAGCGATCGGGATCATATGAGGCCCCCCGGATCCCATGGGTTAAAATATCACATTCCAAGTACTGTACAGTAATTATAAGACATTTTGCGCTAATCTTAATAGTCTACCAACATTTTTACCCTCTTAAACATTATATAGCAACCTAGATCAACAATATTTTGCACATTTCTAATAAAAGTTTGTTCTAGTTCAAGTATTTAAGAAATTAAATAAATTGTGTTATTTCATAGAAAATGAATTATCTTTGCTCCTTAACCCTCCTAGCCCGGCTGGACTCCATATCAAGTTTGACCCGTACCGCCCAGCTGGCCTACATAGCTCCATAGCATTATTTGATGGCATAAAACCACTTAAAACCGCACTTGAGAAAGTGTTGTTGTCTTAGCGGATGGTCTGTATAATCAACAAGAACACATAGCCAGTCATTCAGGTGACTCCTGCTTGCGTGCAAGCCTAATGAAAGCTATTGATTTCCTAAGTCTCAAACGATGGATGAAAACAGTCGACAGTAAAATAGGAATGCTTACAATGGTGAAATAAATCAGTAATCAATAATCAATATTTATACAAATTACATAATCAATAATCAATTGTTGAACGAATGTAAATAGACCATAGCCGTGGCTGCCGATACTGCATCTTCGCATTCGAATAGTTCTCAGTAGCATCACAAAACATCCGGTCTTATTTCCCACCTCACACATTAACCGCTTAACCCTCTCACCACGGAAGGGCTCTTGAACGCCCATAAAAAAGCATATAACAGGTACCCGGAAGGCCTCTTGAACGCCCAGTGGTTGAAAGCTTGTGAGCTTCGTGTGCGAGGCGTCGGTCCGACGCATGTAAACAACAGCCGGCTGGACCGACGCCCCGCATTTCCGGCCACAAGAAGGAGAGCGTCGCTTGTTCGTGTGTGCCTGTATGTTGTTGTTAAGTATCGGAAAGTGGTGTAAAGTGGCTGTTTTGGCCATAAAGTTATCTCCAATGAAATCATCATCACAGCTCAACCAGTTGACTTAGAGAGCTCTACTTAATGCCATTCTACAGGTAAATAACACAGCTACGCTTGGGGATGCGCGGAAATGCGGGAAGCAGTCTGATTAACAAATATACGGTAGCCTAGCCTAGACGTTTTTCGGCCAAAACACCCGGGTTTCGAGGAATATATATATAATACATAGCCGGGGCTGGAGGGTTAATGTAGTGTTCTAGTCTTCACCCATCACAAGATAACGCCTATGGTAGGCTATGTATATAACCTAGGTTAAGCTATTTATTTGCAGATATATGAGTACTGTATCTGTAAATGACGGAAACTTGGGAATTTACAAGGTTCTAGGCTCGCAGCGGCCAAAACTGACCTACTCATTTTCACAATAAAAACTGAACCTCTTGGTCTAGAGACTTCTAGTTTTCACTCATAGCAAAGTAACGAGTACTGCCTCTGGATATATATATATATATATATATATATATATATATATATATATATATATATATATATATATATATAACCTACGTTAGGCCATTTTTAGGCGTATTTATAAGCGCGCCAAAATCCGGAGAATTCAAAGATTCATCCAGATTCAGCATTGGCAAGAAGGTTTAACCCTCGGAATCCGGGAGGCCTCATATGAGGCAAACAAAAATATTGGCAGGAATCCGGGAGGTAAAAATCGGCTAAAAATCGCCGCTAAAATCATTGTAACTCGGCAACCATGCGTCGTAGCGATGTCATCTCAACGGCAGTCTACAGACAACAAAAAGTTCTACAATTTGCAAAAAAATTGACTGCTCTAGGTGGTCTCAATCAGTAGCTACTGATTTATGAAGCTTGACTGTACGAAAATGGCCCCGGACACAGCGATCGGGATCATATGAGGCCCCCCGGATTCGATGGGTTAAATGGCTGTTCGGCGAGGGTTAAATTACTTTGATTTAATTATTTTTCTTACATAATATAATCAAAGTAATAGCCTTTATAATGTAGGAATATATATACTTACAATATTATACTTGTTTTGCGCAAAAAGGAAGTTTTTGTAAAACAATTTTTTTGAAAAAATCGATTATAATCCAATAATAATTATAATGTAAAACTTGCAAAATAAACAAACTAAAACTGGGACGACACAACATAGATGCAAAAGAACTGATCAAAATCGCTATGTGGAAACAACGCTTAATAGGTCTTCTCCTGGATGACCTAGATTTGTGTGAATTTGTGTTTTGTTTTTGTGTTCATTGTTTTCTGTTGTGTTTTGTGTTGTCCCTATTCTTGCTCTGTCTTGAGTCGGCCACCCCCAAACAAAATATAACAAAAATAACAAAAATTAAAATTAAAATAGGAAAAGTGTGGATTGGGCCTGAGCATATAGATAGATAGATAGACATCTATGTTATGTGTATTAATTTATATTTTTAGTCCCTCCCTGCATTAAATAATGTAGATATATGATGACAATTTGTTTGCTTCCAGTGGCACAAACGAGAATGGGTTCAACTCACTAGAATTCAGGAATAGCAAGCAGTCAACCCCATGGTCTTCTCCCACAAAGACAGGTACCAATATTTCTTGTTCTTTACACCAACCAACTTTACTTCTAAACTCAATTAATGAAATCAACAAATCCATGTGGCAGTCCGGGGATTGAAACCCAGGACTGTACAGTATTATATATATGTCAGGTATATCTCACAAATACACAGGAGTTACATGAATAAACCCAGGACTACAGTATTATATATATGTCAGGTATATCTCACAAATACACAGGAGTTACATGAATAAACCCAGGACTACAGTATTATATATATGTCAGGTATATCTCACAAATACACAGGAGTTACATGAATAAATGTTTCTACCCTCAGCCAGGATTGAACCACGAACAGTCTGGACAAGAGTCCATGCTAGGGCTGTAGTTTGGTAAGAATTTGTTGATGTTTTCCCAGGGAGAGCCTAAGGGGGAGTATAAGGATTGCTAGACATCCTGTTTCACCACCTGTTCTTTTTTGCTGTTTTTTTCTGTGCCTCAGTTACACAGAGCAATTCTAGCTTGATCTTAACCCTTTCGCGCATATAACGTCCTTACAGGGATACTTTAAAACCGTTATGACTATCAAGGGTGTTTAGAACCTTTAGTTTAATTATTTCAACCTCTGCAGTTGTCTTTGAGCGAGTTGTGGGCAGAAAACAAATTTTGGAGAGGTAATTATGAGATTAAGATAATTCTTTTTCTGAATACTAAACGGCAACCCCCGAACCTGAAGGGGTTAAGATACACACACTCTTGCTTTCTTACATAAAACCACAAGCGTTGCACATCTTACACTAACTTAGCTCGTTTCCAATTTCTTATTTTGGCGTAGGGATGCGGGGACCCCACTGCCCGCCACTTTGGTGGTGCAATCAGCTTCTGTAGCAGTGGACCACTGATTCCTATTTTCAGAACATTCCTGTGCTTGGTATGCTTCCAGCCAGGGCCCCACTGGGGTAAATATAATAGCAAAATAGTGGTGGAACTGCAATCCGGGTGAGGGACTGCTCTGGGTCTGCTCCTTCAGTGATAAGAGTCATAATCCACTAAGTGGAAATGGAACTGTGGAGTGGGTCAGTGGGGGCATGTCTGGGAGCCTGGAGGCAGTTTCTGCCATGCCCTTCCCTTTTGGGGCGTTTCCTCTGGAAGCGTGGCGTAGGATTGATGATTGTTGATTAATAACATCGAAAATCGTCAGTAAAATAATCTGATGCTCGGATCAGATTAAATCGAAACAGACTTGTTAGAATACTATGTATCTATCTACTGATCTATCTACCCATCTATATCCATCTAACCGTCCATATCTCTCCCTTCACCCAATACATACACATACATACAACAGCACAACAAAGACCACAGTGGCCGATGTTGGTAAAGCGCTAACAGTATCTCAGCAAGACTCAACAAAGTTACCCTGAAGCAGTTTCACCTGGCGAATCCGCACCACACCATACCTCACAGCAACAAGAAATCACCGTAACTGCTGTATAGTTTGATTATAATCCGCACCATACCATACCCCACAGCAACAAGAAATCACCGTAACTGCTGTATAGTTTGATTATAAATCACCGTAACTGCTGTATAGTTTGATTATAAATCACCGTAACTGCTGTATAGTTTGATTATAAATCACCGTAACTGCTGTATAGTTTGATTATAAATCACCGTAACTGCTGTATAGTTTGATTATAAAGCAAAAATACAGAATAGTAAAAATGTTGCGTCTGCTACCGCCAACACCGTGAACGACCGCAGCAGTGCAAGTACTGGTACTGAGCTAGATACACAGGCCTAGTTTGCCTTTTTCCAGAGGATCTACTGTAAGAAACTGTATACATACAGACATACAGTACATAAGTTTAAAGACCGAATGCTCCACACGAAGCCCTGTTTCGGTCTCACGTCCTAATTATAATGTAAAACTTGCAAAACATGCAAACCAAAACAGGGATGACACAATATAAAGCCAAAAGAACTTATCAAAATTGCTGTGGAAATAACGCTTTAGTAAAATAATGTTTTGAAATAAAAGAACACGAAACCACCACATGGGATGTACATCACTACATGATCAAGTAAATCTGTTTCCCAAGCAAATTAATTGCACATATAACAACGCACTCTCATCATGTTCAAGGAATTAGTCAATTTAGAATTTGACATTCTTGTAAATTCTTTTAAATTCTGCATGAATAAAGAAACTACAATAATTTATGTCAAAATGTTCTATTTAAACAAATGTGCAATTTAACAAAATATTTACAATAGTACAAAATACATACAGCACTCAATAATGATAGTGCTATGGGGTAGGTACTTGTAAGCATTTTACCCCTACCAATTACTTCTCTACAAATAACCTACATTTATAGTACAGTAGCCTACTGTACAAATAAATTAAGGATATCGCAAAGCTAAGCAATTGATACTATCAAAAGTGAATCGATACAATAAAATAATGTATAATAATTACAAAATATGAAGAAGCAACAACAGATTTAAACAAAGAGTAGGTACCGTAAAACCGGGTAACTTCGGACATGTATGGATAACTTCGGACATACGGTGATTTCTTATGGAAAATGATTGCCAAGAAAGCTGGGATAACTCCGGACAAATGGAGGAGAACTTCGGACGTACGTTCGTGGCCTTATTTCATTCATTTTTCGGCTCTTACTATTTTATATGAATATTTTATTATTGCTGCTTATTCCTGTCCGATGTCTTACTGGAAAATGCACAGTCAATACTTTTAGGCCGGTATAATCAGTATAGGAGGGGGTTATATACGATGTTTAACATATATTCTTTTTGGATCTGTTCTCGTTAGGCATTGAGCTCACTCTTAGAAAATATTGAGCAGGAAAAATAACCAATGCTGTCAAATCAATAACTCGAAAATTAACTAGGCCTAGTGAAAATATATAGGTATATATACTATATCACTGCATATACACTTATGAATTTGAGCATTTTTATAGGTATAACGTATTTGTTGGCGTTTCTTTCGGCAGATAAAAAAAAAATTGTACAAGATATATGCATCTCCTAATTTCTATATATTATATATCCAGAATTATCCGAAATACATAAATTGGTTAGCATATTATCATATTTTTATGGGTTTTTGGACTCCGAGAATGATTATTTGATCTTTTACCACCATGTTAATGAAGGACAAGTATTATGAATGATTTTCATAGGGCAAATAATAACAAACGATTGTTTTGTTCCATGTCCGAAGTTAGCATGTTTTTTTTTTAAACCACAATCGGTTAAATGATAGTGTTCTAGCTAGAGCAGTGGTCTTCATTGCGCGGCTCGCGAGTCAGTGGCGGCTCGCAATGACCTGATTGGCGGCTTGCAAGAGAGAGAGAGAGAATTCATCAGTATTCAGAGAAAAGTCCAAAATATTAGATATATATTGCATCATTATGCCGTATCAGACGTATCACTTAATAAAATTACTAATGGGGATAGGCCTAGTGGCCCTGGCAATTCTTTACTTTTCATAATTATCCAACACAAAGAGAAAAGGAGAAAAGAGAGAGCACCCATTATGCTGGAATGATGAGAGAGAGAGAGCACCCATTATGCTGGAATGATGAGAGAGAGAGAGCACCCATTATGCTGGAATGATGAGAGAGAGAGAGCACCCATTATGCTGGAATGATGAGAGAGAGAGAGCACCCATTATGCTGGAATGATGAGAGAGAGAGCACCCATTATGCTGGAATGATGAGAGAGAGAGAGCACCCATTATGCTGGAATGATGAGAGAGAGAGAGCACCCATTATGCTGGAATGATGAGAGAGAGAGAGCACCCATTATGCTGGAATGATGAGAGAGAGAGAGCACCCATTATGCTGGAATGATGAGAGAGAGAGAGCACCCATTATGCTGGAATGATGAGAGAGAGAGAGCACCCATTATGCTGGAATGATGAGAGAGAGAGCACCCATTATGCTGGAATGATGAGAGAGAGAGAGCACCCATTATGCTGGAATGATGAGAGAGAGAGAGCACCCATTATGCTGGAATGATGAGAGAGAGAGAGCACCCATTATGCTGGAATGATGAGAGAGAGAGAGCACCCATTATGCTGGAATGATGAGAGAGAGAGAGCACCCATTATGCTGGAATGAGGAGGAGAGAGCACCCATTATGCTGGAATGATGAGAGAGAGAGAGTACCCATTATGCTGGAATGATGAGAGAGAGAGAGCACCCATTATGCTGGAATGATGAGAGAGAGAGAGCACCCATTATGCTGGAATGATGAGAGAGAGAGAGCACCCATTATGCTGGAATGATGAGAGAGAGAGAGGAGAACGAACATATATCTATCTATCTATCTATCTATTTATCTATCTATTGCCTGACGCCATGATCCCCGAAGGGGTGGCCATGAACGAACATGGAGAAAGTAAAAGAACAGCTGGCTCACTTCCGGTCATCACAACATTAAATGAAAATATTTATTTTTTTAATTTATATTATAAAGTCAAAAATTACAATATAATATATTTTTACTAAAGGATTTCAATATAATTTTTTTTACTATAGGTAACGCCAACGAACTTGACACACATATCGATCCCTGACCTCTTCGTAACTCAAAAGGACCTTGAGTAAACTGGCTGTAAATATCTACACCTATTTCCTGGTGGACTCTTCCCAAAATATAGAAATGTCAGCCCGATTGCTTTCATTAATTTTGAGTTATAAGACGTTAAGAGGTTCAGATTAGTGTCAAGTTCGGTGGCGCTACCTATAGTCTTGTTCTATAAATCTGTGGCTATGGAAACCCACAAATATGTAAATTAGTTCCTATATATTATTTTGTTCTACTTTTCCTTGTGGCCTATTTGCCTTATGGCTTATGTTATGCGGCTCTCACTCTGAATATGTCATGAACTTTTGGCTCTCGAAAAAATTAGTGAATAACACAGCTAGAGCGTTATACAAGTGTAACAAATTTCCTTAGGTGGATGTTGTCTCTGGTAATGTTACTACAAAATTATATCAGTCACAACATCATTCATACAAACAAATTTTTTCAGGGTGATAGAAGTTTGGCAGGGTAGCGAAAAATGTACATACTGTATTTTCGTCATATATATATATATTAAAAAAAAAAAAAAAAAAAAAAAGTGTACATATACTCATGTCAGTTCCCTAGGACTTTTACATGCTCTTCCTTTGCCATTTCTCTAAACGGACCCCACAAAAAAAATAAAATAAAAAGCGTTTCCATTATGTAGGCCTAATGACAATGTCTAATTACTTATTATTGCCGATGTCCGAAGTTACCCCAGTTTACGGTACTCTTTTAACCCCTACTGTACCGGTGACGTCCTTTCTGTTATATTCTGGTAACTACAGTATACCCTCGCTATCTCGGACTAATTGGGGGGAGACCCAGTCCGAGATTACCAAAAATCTGAGATGTCCGGAGTCCGGCTTGTGTCCGACCTAACAGAGGATAAAATCCGACCTAACCAATGTCCGTCCGAGACAACAATGAAATCGGAGACTACGGAAAAAATCCGACCTCAAGAGAGACGTCCGCGTAAACCTAGAAAACGAAGACAACCCTATTCGAACCCTATAATCTGTAATACAAAACACAGTACAGTAAACCCCTGCACAACGAACACTCTTGCAACAAATTTTCACTTTAACGAAGGTTGCATAGTACCACTCCTTGCCCGCACAACAAACACTTTGGCTCGACTTTACAAATTTTTTACCGAGATTTACCGATGGTTCGGAAGTTTTTGGCCAGGGTAATTTTTAGCTTTTTTCCACATAAAATCGCTCACTCCCCCTCTGCAACTCTCTTTCTATCTATCTATCTCTCTAATGCATATCTACCTAACTCCCTTATACATTAACATAACTGTCTTATTTGGACTTTTTGTAAACTTTGAATAATTTTGATGCGATGGAATTGAAAAATATAATATCCTTCCAGCACATGATAAATAATAAATAAGATAGTCAACAAAATATTTCAACCCTCCCCTCTGTGCGAGCAGAGACGGAAGATTTACGTTTGATAGATTTTTTTTCTCCCCTCGATATACACTCTCTTTCTATCTATCTATCTCTCTAATTCATCTACCTAACTCCTTTATACATTAACATAACTATGTCTTATTTGGACTTTTTGTAATCTTTGAATCATTTCTAATGCGATGGAATTGAAAAATATAATATCCTTCAAGCACATAGATAAATAATAAATAAGATAGTCAACAAAATATTTCAACCCTCCCCTCCGTGGGAGCAGAGACGGAAGATTTACGATTGATAGATTTTTTGTTTTGTTTTGTTCCCTCGATATACACTCTCTTTCTATCTATCTATCTCTAATTCATCTACCTAACTCCCTTATACATTAACATAACTATGTCTTATTTGGACTTTTTGTAATCTTTGAATCATTTCTAATGTGATGGAATTGAAAAATATAATATCCTTCCAGCACATAGATAAATAATAAATAAGATAGGCTTATCAACATCATCACAGTAACCGGGTCGGAGTTGAGGCTTGGGACAGGGAGGGGAGGGATTAGGCCTACAGCGCGGGGATTTTTTTTTTTATTTTTTTTTTTTTTCATGTGAAATTTATCATATTAATGACAAATAGGACCCTTATAGTTAGCGGGGGTTTACTGTATATCATTTATTAATTATAACAATTTATTATGACTTTTATTTGGTGTTTACGAACATTATAGGGGTACAGTATATGCCTGATGGTTCGGACCTAACCTAATTAATCCCATATAACTAATAGTTCACGCAACGAAAATTTGCCCCGGATGTAGATGGCGTCGGACGTCCCTTCTGTTTATCGGATATTCACCCATATTGCCCGGTAACGTGAGGGCGTCATCCGACAACGTCGGACACTGTCAGAACGATGACGGAAATGTCCGAAATACGGAAGTACATGTCCTAAAGGCCGTAGCCAGTCCGCCTAGTACGGGTTTCCGACCTCTAGAGGTCCGAGATGGCGAGGGTTTACTGTATTTGAAGATTCCATTCAGCTTAGAAAGGACCTCTAGCAATGATAAGCCTTAAAACTATCTCAAACAACCCTTTTTTACTACCACAGATCCTTCCTAAGCTGCATAAAATCGTATAAATCTAGTTAGAATAAAATTATAATGTAAAACTTGCAAAATAAACAAACCAAATTGGGACGATACAAGATAAATGCAAAAGAACTAATCAAAATCGCTATGTGGAAATAACGCTTAATAAAATAAAAATTTGAAATAAAAGAACACAATCCACCACATAGGGTGTACACAACCACATGAGTAAGTCAATTTGGTTTCCAAGCAAACTGATCGCACATATAACAATGCACCATCGTCATGTTCAAGGAATTAGTCAATTTGGGAAGTCCAGGACTTTCTGGTAAATTTACTAAATTCTGTATGAATAAAGAAACTACAATTTATATCAAATTTTATATTAAGCTAAATTTGCAATTTGACAAGATATTAACCCCTCAGACCCGGTTGGGCTCTGAGGCACCCATAACAAACTAAGGCCCGGAACACGGATGGGCTCTTGATCACCGTAAGCTTGAAAGCCTGTAAGCTTGTTTTGAAAGGCGTCTGTCCGACGCATATAAACACAGCCGGTCGGAGCGACGCCGCGCACCTCCAAACACAAGAAGAGGCGTCGTTTGTTATTGTGTGGTCTGGTAAGCCAAATTCAGTAGTGAAAAGTGTGTCATATTGCTAACATTGCCTCAAAACTCTCCACGGAAATCGTCATCACAACTGAACCAGTTGACTTTGAGAGCTCTACTCAATGCCAGTCTACAGGTACGAAACATATCTGTGCTTGAAGATGCGTGGGAATGCGGTAGCAGTTAAAATAAAAAAGATACGGTAGCCTAGGCGTAGACGTTTTTCGTCCAAATCGCCCAGATTTTGGGGATAAATTAAAGAATGCGTAACCGGTATGTGAGGGTTAACAAAAGTACAAAAAACATATTTCACTCACTAACGATAGTGGCAGCTATCGGGTAGGTACCTGTAAGCATAGCATGCTTCAAGTGACTCCTAACAATTACTACCCTACAAATAACCTACATTTATTGTACAAATAAACTAAGGAAATCGCAAAAGCAAGCAATTGATACTATCGACATTGAATAGATACAATATATATAATAAATATAAATATTTGAAAATATGAAGAAGGCACAATAGATTTAAACAAAAGAGTACTCTTTTAACCCGTATAGCCCCAGCGACGCGCCTGACGCGTCGGCGATGTATGTAACGCACAGCCCCAGAGACGCGCCTGGCGCGTCACCCTAATTGCGCCGACCGTAACCTCAGGTGTAGCCACTCAAGAGGGCTCAGATTTGTATGGGAACTGTGTACGTATCCCACGCAACCGTGCCGATGGTTGAAAACTCTCAAAGTCCACGTGCGCGCGAGCGTGCAATAACCTGTTTTTTGGGGATAATTGCCTTCAATTTTTTACTCTTGTAAAATCCATTTTCGGGGGCTCTGTAGGACCATTTTTTAAGCTTTTTGAGCGGTTTTTCGTGGTTTTCCTTCATTCCTAACCCATTCGCTATTGTTTCTGGAATAAAACAATTTTTTGAAAACCGGCCGGGTTCTGGTGCGCAAACATTACAAAACTAGCCGGGGCTCCACGGGTTAACAGGAACAATTAATTATACAAATGAATAATAACAATAGAAAAAGATAAACAATTAATACATACAGACAAAAAGTAAGCAGAGGTTATAATAGAAACTTCAAATTAATAATGCTTGATTAAAATTATTGATTAAAAATTAAAATTATTTGATCTACCTCCAAGAACCCCCACTTCTTCATATTTGATGGAGCTGCACTGGTTGCCAGTTAAAGCTAGGATAGAGTTTAAGTTGTGTCATGACTTTTAAGGCACTTATGTTTGGCGAACCTAAGTATCTTGCTGACCTCTTGAGACGCCCTTTGGCATGTTCTGGTGCCATCCTAAGAAGCAGTGATGATGTGCTGCGTCTTGATGAACCGGTGGCTATCCAGCAGTCCTCTTTCTCTGATCGGTCCTTTTCTTTTGTGGCTCCTAGGTTATATAATGAATTGCCTTTATCAATTAGACAGCTGAACTCCATAGACTTTCAAAAAACAGTTGAAAACCTTTCTTCTGTAGGAGTTATGATCTTGCAAGTGGCACAGTGACAGGTCATTACAGACTCTAACTGCTGCCATGTTAAATAGTTGTTGTTGCTTGAACTACAGGTGAACTGCACCACACTTCTCTTGATTGTGGTGCAATGTGTTACGAGCGCTAGTGAATTCCTCTGGAAGAACTGGCGCTTGCGAGAAATAAAAGACCAGATTATTATTATTATTATTATTACAGTAAACTTCCGTTAATCCGAAGGGCAGCGGACCGGCCCTCGTTCGGATTAGTGGATTTTTCGGATTATCGGACTTTACCCCTATGAACCTGTGTATGACGAAAACATTGAGGCATTAGGCCACCCAAATGACACAATGGTGCACACACACATATCATATGTTCATGAAATCACTTCAAAAGTTTACCATTGTCATTGTAGCCTATTACCTACTTCAAAACATTCAGATTAATGGTCAAAGGAATCTGCTGCTATAAACGTCTTCTTCTTCTTCCGTCTACTAGCGAGTTTGTCTTGCTCTTGAAGATCAGATCAGATCAGATGTGGTTCGGGAAGTAATACCTTAACAACGGCACTTCCCTGAGAGGTTCTTGTAATTTTCATTTTGTGATTTTCCTTTTGTGATGTGCTCTGTTATATTATATTGTATTGAAAGCACCCTTGTCTTGTTGTCTTGAAAGCACCCTTGGGACGCTCCGATCACTGAACTATAAATAGTAGCGTATCGGAACGTCCAAAGGTGCGTTTTCAAGCTCAAGACTAATATGTCCAAAGGTGCGTTTTCAAGCTCAAGACTGAATGCGCTTGCAGAAAATGCGGTGCAAGTCAGTAGCGCATCGGAGCGTCCCAAGGATGCGTTCAAGAGCAAAACAAACTCTCTAGCAGACGATGTGGAAGAAGAAGAATAAGAAGGTGTTTACGTTTATATCAGTAGCTTCCTTTGACCATTAATCTGAATGTTTTGAAGTAGGTAATAGGCTACAATGACGATGGTAAACTTTTAAAGTGAATTCATGAACATATGATATGTGTGTGCTCCATTATGTGTCATTTGAGTGGCCTAATGCCTCAAAAAGGGGACTTTGGGACTTCTTGAAATTCGGACCATCGGGTGAATTCGGATTTGGCCTCAAATTGAAAAATTCGGACTATTGGGAGATTCGAATCATTGGTCGTCGGATTAACGGACTTTTACTGTATTATTATATCAAATTTTAAAATACAGTCACAATAGTTGACCTTAAAAAGATTAAATTTATGCAACAATTTACTTGCAGCAAAACCTCTGTCCACTAAGAGTCTGTATAGTAACTTAGCTCTATCCCAAAAGTCTTCTACTTTAGTACAAATTTTACAAAATCTTATTAGCTGGGAATAAAAATAATTGTAAGTTATTTTACTATCAATATTACTATTAGGGAAAGGAAAGTTTATTACGTTAAAATTAAAATCATCAACTTTGTGGTATATTTTAAGTGTGCACTGTTCATTAACAATCTGTATATTTATATAAAGAAAATGTTCAACTTAATCATTTACATTACCTTGTGTGAGGGGGATGGAATTTGGATAAATTTGTTTAGCGACTTGATTAAAATTTAACATATTACAAACAAAAATATCATCAATATATTTATTAGTGGCCCCTCCATCATTGACGAACATGCCTATTACATAAGGCATCCTCTTCAAACACTAATCCGCCGTAGTTTGAATCTACCGCGCAGAGCATTTAAAAACTGAGGAGCCTTCATCATGAGATGGCTTCAGTCATTATGAATTGGGTTCTCACTACGAAAAAACTTCGTAAAAAATAAAAACAAAAAGAAAATAAGAATAACTATCTAATAAGCTTTCCATCATATCGTGGATGTACTTGTGTGGATCTTTGACCAGACGCTACTGCAGGCGTCATTCTTCCTTCTCTGCTCTGCGCTCAGCCTGCCCGGACCTGTCTCCCCACGCTCCGCGGGTTCCGCATTTGTTGCGTCCCTAGTGAGTTTTTTCTCATTTGTTTACTTCGGGATGTATCGAGTAAGGTTAGGATATGCGTAGCAGGAGTGTCCTGGGCTGGTTGCCCGCAGTGCAGTGTATTTTGGGTCGTATGTTTGGGGCATCTATTTCGGATGTACCCTCGTGGTCCTGTTGTGGACAGGTGAACTTTTTCACAGTTAGCTAGCTTTGTGATGCAGGCGGCTTTCATTACACGTTATTGCTTCCTTTTATCTTTCTGATGAGGTAGCGTATTTTTGCTGTCGTTCCCAGCGTATTTTTCTTCACTTAGTGAATTTTTTTCTGGGTCCCGAGTCAGTTCTTCCCTTTGCCGGAAGTGTTTGCTACAGTGGTGTGTTGGCGGTGGTTCCTGTTGTGATATAATTCAGTGCTTTTTGTTTATATTCCGACATGTTAATGTTATCCGTCTGCCTAGGCCTAGCCAGCCTCTCGTAGCTTTATCACATATACAAGTGTTATTGATTTATTTTCTAAATATGTACTACTGTATTTACCTAATTTACCTAATTGTAGTTTACAGGAGTTGAGCTAAGCTCGTGTTGTCCCGTCTCTCAGTCTACTTTTTATCCAATTTTTTCTTGAAAATATGGATGTTCCTTGCCCCCACCACCTCCTCCTCCAACCCATTCCATTTGTCAATACATCTATAGGGGAAGCTAAACTTCCTGATATCGTTCTTGCAGGTAGGTCTTTTTACTTTGTAGCTGTGGCCTCTAGTTATTCCTGTATCCATAATTAATATATCCTCCCTATCCAGCCTCTCCAGCCCCCGGGTACATTTGTACATCATTATCATGTCTCCCCTCTCTCTCCTCTCTTTTAGACTCGGTAGATTTAATTTGTCTAGCCTCCCTTCATATGGCAGTTCTCTGAGACTTGGAACCAATCTAGTGACTGCTCTCTGGATTCTTTCTAACTTGTGAATATGCTTCTTTAGATGCGGGGACCACACCACTGCTGCATACTCCAATCTTGGTCTAATCATACTCTTCATAATTTTCGCTACCATGGTCTCATCCAAATAGTTCAGAGCAACTTTCATATTCCCGGCCATTGCATACATTCCGCTAAAGAGCTTGTTAATATGTTTCTCCGGCGACAAAGTATCTTGTATAATCAACCCTAAATCTTTTTCTTTTTCGGCCTTGCTAATTTTATTATCTCCCATCCTGTACTCCCAATTTGGTCTATTCACACTTCTTCCCATATTTAACACATGACATTTACTTATATTAAATTTCATTTTCCACTTGGTGCTCCATTCGTATATTTTATCTAAATCCCCTTGCAGCTCCTCACAACTACTTTTATTTGTTATTTGTCTCATAATTTTTACGTCATCTGCAAACATTGACATGTAAGAGTTTATGCCTATCGGCAGGTCATTCACGTACATAAGGAACATGAGAGGTGCCAACACAGATCCCTGCGGCACACCACTCTCAACTTTCCGCCACGATGAGTAAGTTCCTCTAATGTTGGTCCTCATTTCCCTATCTGTTAAATAGCTCTCCATCCATTTCAGCAAACTCCCCCTGACACATCCTAGCGTCTCAAGCTTAGATAACAATCTCTTATGTGGTACCTTATCGAATGCTTTGGAAAGGTCTAAGTAGACGCAGTCCACCCATCCGCCTCTTTCTTGGAGTACATCTATCACCCTACTGTAATAACATAGCAAACTGGTAACACAAGATGTCCCTTCTCTGAATCCAAATTGCTTTGGGGTTATTATTTTCTTTCTCTCCAACATTTTCATCCATCTCTTCCTAATTAGCTTTTCACAAATCTTGCATACAATACTAGTAAGTGAAACTGGTCTATAGTTTAGAGGGTCCTCAGGGTTTCCATTCTTGTATATCGGAATGATATTAGCTCTTTTCCATTCAACAGGAACCTGTCCTTTATCTAAGGAAGCTTGAATTATGTCCCTCACTGGCTCCACTAATTGCTCTGCACACTCCTTTAAAACCCAGGCAGACACTTCATCCGGTCCCATAGCTTTCCTTACTTCAAGTCCTCTCATCGCAGATAACAGCTCATCTCTAGTTATTTCAATCTTACTAAGACCACTCTCCAGTACTCCCGCCTGTGGTTCGTCAAAACCTTCCTCTCTAGTAAAAACTGACCCCAATTTGTTATTCATTACCTCACACATGTCCGATACATTTTCATACGTCCTAGCATCAACTCTTAATTTAGTAATTTGTTTCTTTACCTTCAACTTACTGTTTATATATTTATAAAATAATCTAGGGTCACTTTCACATTTATTTACTATGTTCTTCTCATAGTTCATTTTAACTTGCCTAATTATGTTAACATATCTATTCCTCTCCTGTTTATATTTATTCCGATTACTCTCAGTGTTCCTTCTTCTTAATCTAGCCCAAGCTGCATCACGCCTACCCAAAGCTCTTTTGCATTTCAAATTAAACCAATCTTTCTGCTTAGTAAAATTTCCAGTTTTATATCTTGGGACAAACATATTGGTTCCTACTCTATAAATTTCGAGGAATCTACTATATTTACCTTGTACGTCCCGTTCCTTCAAAATAAGATCCCAATCTACTCCCTCTAAATATCTTTTCAAGGATACATAATCAGCTTTACTATAATTTAATCTGTCATTTATGTAGCTATTGTCTAATCTATTGGCATTACTCGAGGTCAACTTCCATTTTAGTAATAGGTGATCACTTTTACCTACAGGACATAGATAGTTTATATCACTAATTTCGTGAGGATCTTTTGTAAAAATCAGATCGAGTTTAGAAGTTCGTTATTACCCCTCATTCTTGTATTTTCCTTCACATGTTGTGTAAGTACATTTTCCGTAACCAACTCCACTAGCCGACTTCCCCAAGATCTCTGATTTGGCCCTGCATCTCCCGATTCCCAATCAACCTCACTACAGTTGAAATCTCCTACCAAGATCAATCGATTCTTCCTTAAAAGCAATCTTCTCAACGACTGAATCATATCCTCTACCATCTCCTCAAACTCCAACTCCCTCCATGCTCTGGTCTTTGGTGGCATGTAAGCTACTGCTATGTCTAGCTTTTTTCCTTCTATATCATTGAGTTCAACTGCCATTATTTCTGCCTTGTCATTATTTAACTCCACGTGCTTTGCTGTCATAGGGTTCTTAACTAATACTGCCACTCCACCTCCCCTTTTACCCTTTCTATCATTTCTCCATATATTATATCCTTCACTAAACACTATGTTGCTGTCAAAGTCCTGGTTCAGCTTTGTCTCTGTCAAACAGACTATCTGTGGTTGATCTTTTCTTAATATATTATCTAACTCTACCTTTTTACTGTTTATTCCATCTATATTAGTGTAGTAGCACAGTATATTTGAATCCACCTCCTTGTTTCTCTTCCCTCTCTGCCTCCTACCAGGTTCACCTCCTCCTCCTCCATCCCTTCCCTGACCCAGTTCCACCCTCCCCACTAATTCTATTCTCCTCCCCCCTCTCTCTCCCTCTGTTCCACCCTCTCCACCACATCCTGGCTCTCTCTCCGGTCCCCTGCTCCCTGCATTATCTCTCGCTCCGTCTCCTTGCTTTGACTTCGTACTTGTCTCTCTGTCTCTTTCCCTATCACTCCTCTTACTTTCGGTTCTTGGTGGCTCCTGATGTACCACTTCCTTACTTGCCCTTCCCTTATTCTCCAAAAAAATTTCTTCTTTTGCTCTTCAGACAACTTTCCATTCTCTTCATCAGCCTTAGCTTGGAGTTTCCTTAACTGTTCTCGTTCTTCTACACTTAGGTCCTTTTTTACCCTTATATGATTCAGCTCTGTCGAATTTAATTTCCAGCTCACATTGGCTACTGCTTCTGCTGTTGATCTAAACTTTAGTTCCACTCTTAGTGGTCTCATCTCGCCCTTCTTATATATTCCTAACCTTCTCCTTGTGTCATGTGTATCCTGGTTTAGTTGTGTATTGGCTAATTCCACGGACTATTTATGTGTCCTGGGTTAGTTGTGTTTTGGCTAATTCCACGGACTATGTTGGGCCCGGCGTTAGTTGTGTTTTAGCTACGCCTCGGTCCGGTGTTGCGTTCAGATGGTATCTGGACGGGGGAGGTTTTTTCCGGCGGGTTTTTCTCGGTTTCACCTTGATAACCCCGGCTGGTTGCCAAGTTTTGGCCACGCGTGGTTTAAAACAGGCTTGTTTCCCCGGCGAGTGGGTGTCTGTGGCTCCCCAGGTCTGCGTCTCTGAGGTGCCTGTTTCAGGCTCCTTCTGATTCCCGGCGGGTTGGCTGTACCCATCTAACAGTGTTCATACGGACACGTGTTGTTTGTAGTTTTTTCGGTTTTGCAAAGCCAATATAAAACTATGCTGTAGTTGTATTTCCTCCCCGGCGATCTGTTTCAAAGAAGTGGGGATAGGAACAATTGGGGTTAACTTTTAAACTTTAATTCACCCGGTGGGTGCAACCTGGAAGGGTGGGATGACCGAATTTGCAAAATTCAGTTTAGTTGACCAGACAATTGAGGGATGCTTTGTGTATCGCCTCCTTCAACATACGGCGCTTTAGGGCACAATTGGGGTTAACGTTTTTTAAACTATAATTCACACCCGGCGGGTGCTTCTTGCACGGATGAGAATAACAAATTTACAATTCAGTTAGTTAACCAGACATTTGAGGGATACGTTTTGTATCGCCGCCTTCAACATACGGCGATCTAAAAAGATACTTCGGCAGAAGTTAGATCTCGTATATTTGTCAGGCTTCCCAGTTTTTTATCTACGAGATAATTCAGGGGCCGGCGTCTTTTTTAGGGTTTTTTTTCCAAAATTTAATCTGGAAACAAACACCACCGGAAAGACTTAATCACTTATAAACGCCATGATGGTCTTTATATATTATGTCAGAGGGTATTCATAAATCTTTTGGACAAATTAAGATATTCTGAAATCCTTTACTTAGGAAACCCCACCTGTGGGGTCGTTGAGTATTACGTCTCGTTACCCGGCGGGTTATTTAACACCTGTGTGCGAACATGAGTGGGTTAACCTTATGAGCATTAATTCCTGGAAATTTTATTTTTCCAGAGCTGGGTCCTGGCGGGTCTATGCAGAACCTGGAGTAAGTTTCCCTCCAGTCTCTGTCATGGCTACCTTTGCCCCGGTTTTTGCTTTATGCATTACGCCCTCCTGTTCAGGTATCCCTAATTTTGCGCACACCCTTTGTATAAAATGTGTTAAAATGTCTCGTTTGGTGGGGGTTACCTTTCCGGCGTTTTTCTCGTTGCTCCGAGAACACCGTTTTTGTTTACCGAGTTTTAGTCAGGATGGCTAAAATAGGTAAGTTACCCCGACGAGTTTGGTCGCTTGAGGGCTCATCAGAAACTGCGTTTTCTGTGGTCGAGCCTGGGATCAGGCTTCCTGTGTTATTCATTGCTTTATGCATTACGCCCTCCTGTTATGTCTCGTTTGGTGTGGGTTACCTTTCCGGCGTTTTTTCTCGTTGCTCCGAGAACACCGTTTTTGTTTACCGAGTTTAGTCAGGATGGCTAAAATAGGTAAGTTACCCCGACGAGTTTGGTCGCTTGAGGGCTCATCAGAAACTGCGTTTTCTGTGGTCAAGCCTGGGATCAGGCTTCCTGTGTTATTCCCGGCGAGGGGGGCTCCACACAGTTTTTGTTTGGTCTTTCCCTCCCGGCGACCTTTTTACAAAGAGGTCTGGGACAGGTATAAGTGGTTTGACATTGCATATAAAACCCGGCGGTTGTACCTTCGGGTGGTTATATTAACGGATTGCGATTCGCGATAATTTGCCAAACAATTGATTGATACAATAGGGTATCACGGCCTTCAAGACGGCGATCTATGAGGGCTTCTGGCAGAAGCCGGATTAGAGATTAAGATAGGCTTAGACTTTTTATGGGATAAAAAGATGCCTGAATCTTACTAGTGTTTCAAGTGTAAAGGGATACTTGAAGGACTTCATCTTTAATAAAGATATGTTTCATCTTTATGAGGATTCAGAAGTTATGCTTAATTCTTTCGAACAGGTAAAAGATATGCTGAAATCCTTAATAAACAATTGGAACAATGTTGTTTGTTTGTTTGTTTAGTCTTTCCCTCCCGGCGACCTTTTTACAAAAAAGGTCTGGGGCAGGTACAATTGGTTTGACATTGCATATAAAACCCGGCGGTTATACCTTCGAGGGGTTATATTAACTGATTAGCAATTCGCGATCATTTGCCAAACAATTGATTGATACAATAGGGTATCACGGCCTTCAAGACGGCGATCTATGAGGGCTTCTGGGAGAAGCCGGATTAGAGATTAGGATAGGCTTAGACTTTTTATGGGATAAAAAGATGCCGGAATCTTACTAATGTTTCAAGTGTAAAGGGATACTTGAAAGACTTCATCTTTAATAAAGATATACTTCATCTTTATGAGGATTCAAAAGATATGCTTAAAATCTTCTGGACAGGTAAATATATCCTGAAATCTTTAATATGAAACTAAAGGAAAACGAAAAGTAGTGGTGGAGTGCTACGGTTCGTTGACCGGCGGTCTTGTGACACATATTTTGTACCATTTTTTGGGTGTAACCCTATGAGCATTAATCCCCGGAAAATTCTCTTTCCAGGGCGGAGTACCGGTGTTGCACCAGGTGACCAGGTAGTTCCCGGGGGCGGGGTAGTTTTCCCCCAGTCTCTGCCATGTCGGCACTTGAACCTCTCATTGCTGTATGTTCAACGCCGTTAAGATCAGGTATCCCTATATTATTTTTATTTGTTAATGAAATAATTTAATCACTGAATAATAATAACCATATATATTTTCTATGATTATATTAGGATAATATTGTGTTTATTTATAGTAATTTATTTTAATACAATTAAATATAAATTAAATTAATTAGTATACTTTATGATTTTGCTCACCAGCTCTGCTTTCAATGTGTTAATGAGCTATGGGAGCTTTTAATTATCATAAACCTTTACAGGGCTCTCTTTCAGAGAGTATACCGAGCTCGCAAGCGAGGGACAGCCACAGCCAAGGTGTATGGCGATACTCACAGTCCTGGCAGGACAGAACACATCCCTTTGTGACTCAACTAGTGCTGACGTCCACGGGATGCCGATGTACCATCTTCTACCCCAGTTTTAACATGGCAACATGTGGAGGTCCCGGCTTCGGCGGGATCTTCCCATGATAAGCCAGACTTAACGGATGAAGAACAACGATCTCTGGTCTCAGAGATGGAGGTTGAAGAGTCCAGTCACCTTCTAGGCGACTCTCAGGGTACTGTCGAATCTCCACGGAGTTCGTCATCGGCTAGGTACGTACCGGCGGAAGAGTGGAATGGGCGCTCTTGCGTGTGCGGAGCATGACCATCCACAAGTGGATTTGTTTGCGTCTGAGAAGACTTGCAAACTCCCACTTTACCTCACCCGCCGGACGATAACGCCGGCGGGCGGACCTGACGCTCTGAGGACGGACGAGAACAGGTTGAGTTCCATTTATCTATTTTCCGCCACCAGACGCGTCTCTAATGTGCCACGTAGTCAACAAACTACAGGATTAGCGAGGCGTAGTCTCGCTAATCGCGCCCCTGTGGCCGGTGCAGTTTGGTACCAGCATTTGTACACGTGGTGCCCGCACCCAGTGTCACTCCCGGTCGGGTTGTTCCACTTAGAACACAATTGGCAACCTAGAAACCTCGCGGACTTGTTCATTATGGACATTCAGGAGGCCAAGTGGCTAGCACCATATGGTAGCGACGTGACCAAGATATTCACGAATCAATATACCCAGTCTACAAAGCGACAGTTTCAATCGCATTGGCAAGCTTTTATGTCTTGGATTCTTAGAACAAACCAAACTGTGCCCTCGGTGGCGTTGGTTGTTAATTATTTAATGTATCTGTTCATGCAGAAACATTTATCTGAAATTGATTTATGAGGGCAGGTTTTAAACTCCGCCCACCTCCCCGTCAGCTCAGGCCTACATGGTCTCTGGACAAAGCATCGTAGTTATTCTCGTTCCCGTATGTACCAAAGACTGCAGATTTTACAAAAGGGCAGTATTCCTTATGGCTTTGGCTACCGGGAACAGAGTATCTGAGCTGGCGGCGATGAGCAACACACCTATTTGCCTCAGGTTTGATAGGCTTCATGAGTGTATTCACATTGCACCTTCCCCAGGATTCTTAGCCAAGAATGAGCACAGTGAACACGTGTTTTCAGAGTTCACGGTGCCGGCGTTAAAAAGGGGAAAGGTGCACCATCTTTTTTGCCCAGTGCAAGCTCTAACCAAATATTTAAGAGTGGCACCTCTAAATCACCAGGGTGCTTTATGGGTCGCAAGTCCGGGTGAACGCTTGATGGAGCGTACACTGGCTTCTCTCTTGGTCAAGGACTTTAAAGAGAAGAATCCCGGCGTTGTGGGTAAGACCCACGATTTACGCAAGGGGACAGCCTCTTTACGTTTCCTTAATAATCTTTCGGTGGAAGTTATTAAGTCCACACAGTTGTGGGCCTCTAATCAGGAGTTTTTTGACGCGATACCTTTCAGTAGCTCTGGACAAACCTTCCTTGCCATGTATAGCTTTACGGCAGAGGGTCTAGGTGGCCCTTTTAGTCACGTTTTGTTTAATTTCAAGAAAAAGGGGGGGGGGGGGGAGGGTGCAGTCAGTGTGACATAGGACACCCTAGACCCCTCCGGAGTATGTGTTCGGAATATACGAGCTGGGATACTGTTTGTAGGCATTGTTTTATAAAATTTCTCTGTAGTATTTATTGCAGGAAATTGTGCTAAAGGCCAATAGTAGTGTTACAACAATTCTTGTTGTAAGTAGCTTTGGCTGTGAAGCAATAGATTTTTGAGAAATCTCGGTAGTTGCAACTACGACTTTTACTTTTGAAGTAATTACTTCTCCATAAGTACACGAGTTCAGTACTTCTATGAATGTACAGGAATTAATTTATGTTTGGTTATATTTTTAGGAATATATCCACTAGTTAATGGGGTTTATATGTGCACATGTAAACTTATAAGTTTTTAGTTTTCACCACTTACTTTAAGTGGGGTGCCTTCTTAACTAGCAGATCTGTGTACAGAGTCTCAGAGTTAACCCTTTTTCAAGCAGGCTTCTTTGAAGCACGCTCCTGCTTGTACCCCTTTTTGAAGATTTAGGCTGTATAAAGTTTATGCACCCGAATATCTCTTTTTTACAAGAGTAAGAATACTATGTGGTTGTTTGATTATCTGCTTTTCTAGAGTTATGATATGATTACGAATGTCCCCCTCCAGTCTTAGAAATCAGGCATGTTCGTCAATGATGGAGGGGCCACTAATAAATTATAGGTTTGACTCCTGTAAGGAGATAAAGAAAACCTAATATTTAGTAGTGGCCCCGTAATCATTGACGACTGGGGCCCTCCCGACCATCCCCTTCCCATTCGTTGATGTATTCAGGATTTTGGTTTACTTGATATGTCAGTGAAGGAAGAATGACGCCTGCAGTAGCGTCTGGTCAAAGATCCACAAGTACATCCACGATATGATGGAAAGCTTATTAGATAGTTATTCTTATTTTCTTTTTGTTTTTATTTTTTACGAAGTTTTTTCGTAGTGAGAACCCAATTCATAATGACTGAAGCCATGAGTGAGGTCGCGTGCGCTCATGATGAAGGCTCCTCAGTTTTTAAATGCTCTGCGCGGTAGATTCAAACTACGGCGGATTAGTGTTTGAAGAGGATGCCTTATGTAATAGGCATGTTCGTCAATGATTACGGGGCCACTACTAAATATTAGGTTTTCTTTATCTCCTTACAGGAGTCAAACCTATAATCTACTATTATTACTTAACAATTTAGCAAGTGCTAATTTTTCTGGGGTGTTCTTTTTCTTGCTACTGTCAACTAAGTTTTTCATAAATTTAAATTCTAAAGCAAGTAAGAATAAGTCTGCAATTAAAAGGGCTAGCATTTCTACCCATAGGAATTCCTAATATTTGTTTTGAAAATGTAGGGCCCGAATCTAACATAAGTATTGAAAAGGAGGAATTTAAGGGCATCATTAAGTTTAGTTCTATCAAAATATACTGAACTAGTGGGATCAAAGCTAAGTGACGCATTATTAAAATATGAATTAACATTTATGTAGCGATTATGACTACTTTCAAATCTGTTAAAATGCAAATCTATAATATAGCAAAGTTCTGAAAATACTAAATCTATAGGCAAATTGGTATACAAAGTTGAAAAGTCAAAGCTATGTACTGAGGTAACTTTCTGCATGGTATTAAGTTTATCAATAACTTCAACTGAATTGTCAACACTTTAACAAACGTCGCTGGTACTCAAAGGGTTAACAAGAACGATAAATGTTTATATAAAATCAATAATAACAATAGAAGAAGATAAACAATCAATAATAACAATACAAGATAAACAATCAATAAATACAGACAACCAATAAACAGAAGTTATCTGAGAAACTTCAAGTCAATAATGCTTGATTAAATTTATTGATATCAAATTTTATAATACAGTCACAATAATTAACCTTAACAAAATTATATTTCTGCAATAATTTACTTGCATCAAACCCTCTGTGTACTAAGAGTCTGTATAGTAACCTAGCTCTTGCCCAAAAGTCATCTACCTTAGTGAAAATTTTACCTAGCTCTAGGCCCAAAAGTGATCTACCTTAGTGAAAATTTTACAAAATCTTATTAGTTGGGAATAAAAACAATTATATTTTCTATTATTATCAATATTACTATACTAGGGAAAGGAAAGTTTATTACGTTAAACTTTAATATCTTCAACTTTGTATGTACGGTATATACAGTACTCTGGCACCCTCCCCATGTTTTTTTTTTTTTTTTTTTTTTTTTTTTTTAATAGGGGTGGCCGACTCGAGACAGAGCCCGAACGGGGACATCACAACACATCAGAAAAACAAAATACAAAATCTTACACACTGATTTCCGTAGGCAGACCCGCAGCGAAGCTTTACCACCACAAGCCCACCCACCATGTATCCAGGCGCACCCTTCATTACCACCGGCTCCCCTGGCCAAGCGCCTGATGGACTACTATCTAGTCCAACTGGCGCATGACCCTGTCTCCCAAACAACCGTGTTTACATTCATCTATTCACAAGCATTCTCCATTCATTCCTGTTTATTACCACTTCCTTTGCCTGATCTATAGTCATTCCTCTATCATCCAAAGCTTGTCTTACACAGTCTCTCCATCTCAATGGGGGTCTTCCTGCCCTTCTAAATTCCCCTTGTATCTGACTCCCATATTCTCTTTGTAAGCCTTTCATCTTCCATTCGTTCAACATGACCATACCAGCTCAGCACCCTTCAACTTTGTGGTATACTTTAAGTGTGCACTGTTCATTATCAATTTATATATATATATCAAGAACATTTTCAACTACATAATTTACGGTACGGTACCTTGTGTGAAGGGGATGGAATTTGGATAAATAAATTTGGCAACTTGATTAAAATGTAACATATTACAAACGAGAATTTCGTCGATATATCTACTATTATTACTTAACAATTTAGCATAACATAGGCGGGTGCCCGACCCCGAAAGGGGTTGAAATAGGGGAGCTATCCCCCCGCCAAAGGCGGCTTTCTAGGGCCTTTCCTAGCTGATGCTGAGAGGATTGGGTTCTAGTCATGTGGTGATGGGCTGGTCTATCAGAGTGAGAACTGAGCGATCTCTGCCATACCCATAGCTTACTCTGACTGTTCCTTTAACTTATATATTTTCTAGATCTCAAGTGACGGCGTCTTTTCCATGGATTGACCTCCCAATCTACCAAGATTGGAAGCCAAAGCGTCACATTTTTCCCTTGCCCCTCAACTTTCTCTTCATAATTGCTGAGGGGCACAGGGCCCTGGGTGGGGCTTTGGTTTCCCGGGCGTTTCCGCACCCTCCTCAGCTCGCCGCCATGGAGTGGCTTCGGTCACCCACGCTTTATTGTGGTCGGCAGGGAGGGTTCTGTGGGGGCGCTCGGTTATGGCCTTGGAATTGCTCGGGGCCTTGGGGCTGTTCGGCCAGGCAGCTTGGGGAACAACAACAACAACAACAACAATTTAGCAAGTGCTAATTTTTCTGGGATGTTATTTTTCTTGCTACTATCAACTAGGTCTTTCATAAATTTAAATTCTAGAGCAAGCAAGAACAAATCAGCAATTAAAGGGCAAGCATTTCCACCCATAGGAATTATAGGTTTGATTCCCGGAGGGAAGTAATGAAAACCTAATATTTAGTAGGGGCCCCGTAATCATTGACGATCTGCCTATTAATATAATAGTCTCCATTCAACACCCGCGTCAGCTGTTTCGAATATACCGCCGCGGGGATGAACAGAGTATTCCTCATAAGTGTAACGCAACTTCTCTTATGGAGTCGTGCCCACTACGAAAAAACTTCGAAAAAAATAAGAGAAGAAAAAGAAAAAACTTAAACAATGTTATAACACGCTTTCCCCTTTCGGTGGATTTCGTGCGTTGGGGCAACCCAGCCGCTCCTCGCCAGGCGGCCATATCTCCTCCTTTACTGCTATACTAAGATAACAACCAAGATATTTCAGCAAGTGGGAAGGGGATGGATGGGAGGGCCCTACATCGTCAATGATTACGGGGCCCCGACTAAATATTAGGTTTTCATTACTTCCCTCCGGGAATCAAACCTATAATTTAATAGTGGCCCCTCCATCATTGACGATCTGCCTGAATTCCCAAGACTGGAGGGGGACATTCGTAATAATATCCTAAACCTCAGAACCATAAGGTAAAGTCAAGAATTCATATAACAGAATAAGTTTATTGTTAGCATACAATATAAAATATAAAAATATAAAAGTTATGGGAACAGTGCGTTACTTCGAAGAAGATCTGCTCCCTAGAAACGTAATCTCAACTCGAGACTATTTGATACTGATTTGCAGAGTTGATATTGATTAAATCAATTTGATTTAATCACTTGATTAAATCAATGATTTTTTTACCAAAAAAATCATGATTTTTTTTATTTTTTTTATTTTTTTGATCTGTGAATCAAGTTAAAAAGAATTCTGAAGATTTATCATGCTTTCATAAGTTTGTGTAGGCATTGGTTCATTGTAAGATAGTAGATACTGGTACATTATGTAGTAACACAAATAACTGATAGCTTTTAAATTTACAAATATATGTATACAGTAATTTGACAAGACATTTCTAGCTCCCTTATCACTAAATTATAAATAGTTTATTATCTGGCATGAAACTGACATTTTCTGACCAGATTCATACTCAACCAGAACTCGCATAGTTGTGACTATTAAAGAAGAATGTTCTTAAATACAACTAAAATTATTCAATGGCTTTAATATAGCCTTTCATTTTACATAATGATAGAAAAAGAAAAACCAACATGTGAGCTTTCATTTAGCTTCATATCAGCCACGCCGGAGGTCCCTCCCGGCGGAGGAGTTTGTTACCGGCGGAGGGGTTTTGAGGGTTTGAGGGTATATTGTGATACTCTCACTCCCCCCCCCCCCCCCTCTTTTTCCGTCCCGTAAGGGATTAAACTAATATCACAATGACCAGTAGCTCCTCAGTCGTAAAGAACCTCCTAAAGCGCCTGTTAATGGCTATCGTCATGAAAAGGGAGATGCCCAACAATTTTCTTGAGCCAACAATAAGGGGGGAGAAACCCCGCCGCCACATACTGTACTTACAGTATATGTGATACAAATGATGGTAGGGGGGGGGGTACTCTTTTTTGTGACGGAAACCACTGCTGTAGGGTAATCCTAAGTAGGGAACATAAATGGGGGAGTTAACAAGTAGCCGTTGTAGACTATCCTATAGCACCCAAGGATCCGCCTGCCCACCCACTAACATGTGGGGAACTTAAATACATGTTTCGGCAAAAGCAGTGAACCGTACTAGACCTGAGGCACTTAATGCTATTACCTGCTCGGGCAGCTCTTTGGATGTCGTATCCTTCGGGGCGGCGGAACACTGTACCCGGCCGGGGACCAGAAAGGAGAGAACAAAGCGTTTAAAAGGGGGGAGGGGGTGTCTTAATCCGTTCCCCTGGAGCTGAGTCTGCCTAAGCATAGGTATGATGTCTTACAATTAAACATTTACTGTGCCTGGGGCATGAGCAGCCTAAGCTATGGAAGAGCAGAGGACTGAATCATCCGTTGTTAATGTGAACCACCACGGTGTGGTCCAAAACTTGGATATAGGTTAATTTATTTAAGTCACATACATCGAATTCCATCGGTCTTGGGTTAGTTATTTGAGTCACATAAATCTAAGGCCATCGTTCCTGTGGCTCCGGTCGGATGTATTCTGACACTTAGAACAGGCTAGCTATGAGCCGTACTGGAAGCTACTTGTTAGTGAGAAGGCATTATCGATCGGGACAAGGAAAAGACCCTAGTCGAGGGCCTTGCTTATCCCGGCGAATTGCCGTTAACATGGTCAGTAAGATTGCAGCGTATGGAAAAAAGCTCCGGCTACGGAGTGGGCCGATAGCCTATGAACCACAGGGCATCCTGATGACCTTCGTTACTTTATTAGCTGTCTTCTAAATCTGCTACTGATGTGACTGCTGACCACCGGGAAAACCGGAGGGAATGTATAGTTGAGCTTCGTCTGACTAGGCTTGCAATGTTGGTTGCTGCCAGTGCTACCGAAGAGGGGTCCTTACGGAACCACAAGAACGTGTGATGGAAAGACAAGCTAACCACGAGGGTGGAGCATTGATAAGTGTGACTGAGGTGACTAATGTGATCTTCCCTTACTGGTATACTTGTCCTCAATGGTTCTTAGGGCCTAAGCTACTCATGCCACCGGCGGGAGAAATTAGACAAGTTTTGCCCCCCCCCCCCCCCCCCTCCCCCAGTGGGGGGAGGGAACCAGATGAGAATAACACGGAATAAATTTGGAGGCATAGCAAGAGTGTCGAGACCCCCTGACAACTGCCGGAGGGGAGAGGCCGGCATGGTAATCAAGATTACCGGTGGTCTCATACGACCTAAAGGTATTACTCGAGCCGACTTTATGTGTAGGCCTATCCCCGAGGAAGTTAACCTTCTTAACTGCCATTGTACTACGAGGTGAGAACCGTACCAGATACCGTGCCACCTGTGACCAAGACCTGTTGCGTACCAAAGAGTCGTCCAGGTCCTGCTATGCCTCATGGAGGAGTTAAAAGAAAACTTTTGTTGAATGAATTAGTTAACTAAAAAATTCCTTATTTGTGTTAGGGACACAGGGCCCCATCACGCCTTGTGACGATATTACCTAAGATGTGCCCTTATTTGCTAATTTGTTTAAACAACTAGGTGACTAGATTCCCATGGCGAATAACTGCGATTTTACCTTGGTTGAAACCTGTTTCACTCAATGAGTTGCTAGACATCGTACAGTAGAGTATTCGGACAGCTTGTGGCCAACGACCGGCGGGAGTCTTAACTTAAGCTAGTGAGAATAAAAAAATAAAAAAAAACAGCCCGTAGAACGATTACCTGTAGCATCCCTCACATTGTGCGTGTGCCCTACATTGGTTATACTGGCCTTGGCCAGCTGTGAAGCCGAAAAAACCCTGACCGTAGGAGGGCCCGGGGAGGTAAAGCAACCTCCTGTGTTGCTGACCCGGGCTACCCTCTTGCGGTTGGTGTGACGTGTCACGGGTGCCGGAGGATATCCGACACCTGTCAATGTTAAGGTAGGTTACCGCCGGAGCAAAAGCGTAAAAACCAGTCTACTATGCCAGGACGCAGCCCGGAAATATAGCAATGACCCTTGGCGCGGCCTGGGTGTTCATGTAAGGGCAATGTAGACCTCAGAACCCTGTACCAGAGCGTGGTGTAGGCAGAGAGATCTACAAAGAGGGGTTTCCTTGGGGCGAGGTAGTCTTCGGAAAGCTGGGAGGAAAACTCCAAAAAACCAACAAGCGGGTATTACAGTGTGATAACCGGTAGTCACCGCACGTCGTTGGCCATTATCGTGTCCGTAGCTTAAGACAACCTAGTGTGATGCCACCCTCAACATCATATTTATTAGTGGCCCCTCCATCATTGACAATTATGCCTATTACATAAGGCACCCTCTTCAAACACTCATTTACCGTAGTTTGAATCTACCGCGCAGAGCATAACAAAATTGAGGAGCCTTCATCATGAGCGCACGCAACCTCACTCATGGTTCGTCATTATGAAATTGGGTACTCACTACGAAAAAACTTCGTAAAAAATAACAAATAAAAAGAAAATAAGACTAACTATTCACAAGCTTTCCATAACTTGGTGGATGTACTTATGTGGATCTTTGACCAGACGCTGACTTCAGGCGTCATTCTTCCTTCTCTGCTCTGCGCTCAACCTGCCCTGACGTGTCTCCACACGCTCCGCTCGTTCCGCATTTGCTGCGTCCCTAGTGAGTTTTTTCTCATTTGTTTACTCTGGGATGTATCGAGTAAGGTTAGGATATGCGTAGCAGGGGTGTCATGGGCGGGCTGCCCGCAGTTCAGTGTATTTTGGGTCGTGTGTTTGGGACGCCTATTTCGGGCGTACCCTCGTGGTCCCGGGGTGGACGCGTGAAACGTTTTCGCGGTTTAGCTAGCCTAGTTATTTAGTTGGATTTAACTACGTGTGGTTAGGCTTCTTTTTATCTTTCTGATGAAGTTGCCTTATTTGTTTGTTTTCTGACGTTCCTAGCATATTTTTCTTCACTTAGTGAAGTTTTTTCTAGGTCCCGTGTCAGTCCTTCCCTCTCCCGGGTATATTTCTTCGAGGTGTGTTGGCTGCTGTTCCTGTTGTGATAATATTCAGTGCTTTTTGTTTTATTACTACATGTTTAAGCGATACTCCGTCTGTTTAGGCCTAGCCAGCCTCTCGTAGCTTTTTTACATGTACAGTCAGGACCCCCAATTCGCGAGAATAGGGGTGACAGGAGGCATCGCGTATTGTGAATTCGGGTATTGTGGAACTAACTTTAAATGGGAATAATTAGATTGGGTGACATCTCTCAATTATGGCCTATTTTCGAAATTTTTGGCTCTACAGTACAGTCTATATCTTATATATAAGAAGAACAATGAATACAAATATGAAACCTTACCTTAAAATTAGTAGTAGATAGGCTAGGACTAGGACTAGGACCGTAGGACTTCACGATTTTCTCCAACTTCTCCCTCCCTAACCAAATCGTACGAACAGTTTACTCTGACAAGCCTATTGCACAGTTTCCTTCTCCTCTTTTCTTGCGAAACAACAATTCCACCTTCATTTTGTGTGTTATCTTCTTATATTGGCGTGGCATGGCGAAAAAAGTGGCAGGCACTACAAACGTTTGGTCACTCCGCACGGCTATGAGCGCTTGAGCGGGACTGTGGGAGGGAGGGTAAGCGGGAGGGAAGGCAGGCGTATGCCCGTCTTCTTCTTTTTTCAGAGCTACTCCTGGGCCTCGCGAAACGTAGACGTGCTAGCGTATCAAGCGGGAATAGCGGATTTGGCCCCTTCTTAGCTCTCGATTCGTGTATTGTGGTACCACCTCGCGTAATTAATGCTTAATTAATTAATGTTATTTTCGAGGGGTAACTCGTGTATTAGGGTTTTCGCGAATTGTGGAATCGTGTATTGGGGGTCCTGACTGTACAAGTGTTATTGATTTATTGTATAAATATGTACTACTGTGTCATGTGTGTTCTGGATAAGTTGTGTATTGGCTTATTCCAGGCACTATTTGTGTACCTCCGATTGCTTCTGGTTGGTGTGGGTTACCGTTTCCGGCGGATTTTCTCGATTGCTCCGTGAAAACCCGGCTGGTTCTCAGATTGCGTCTGGTGGGTGTGGGTTGCCTTTTCCGGCGGGTTTTCTCGATTGCACCGAGAAAATCTGGCTGGTTGCCGAGTTTTTATCACGCGTGGTTAAAATAATAATAATAATAATAAGCATGTTACTTATTTCTCATAAGCGCCAATTTTTCCGAAGAATTCACTAGCGCTCGGAAAGAGAAAGAAAAAGAACAAAATCAATGCATCAAAAGAAGGCTTATATACAACACACATTTAACAATCACTAGCAGTGGCAAAATAGCCTAAACTCTATAGCCATCTGTCATGACACCTCTCTCAAGATCATAGCTTCTCTCAAAGAGAAAAGTCTTAAGTTGTCTCTTGAAGCATTCAACAGAACTCAGTTGTCTCATGGACAGCGGCAACCTGTTATACAACCTCGGAGCCATGTAGGAGAATGACTTCTCAAAGAAAGAAGACTGCTGGAAAGCCCTTGGTTCATCAAGACGAAAAGGGTCATTGTCATGACGCACAACTACACCATGGTGTGCCGGTGGGCGCCTGAGCAGCTCCGCAAGGTACCTAGGCTCACCAAATTTGAGAACCTTAAAAGTCACCAAACACAACTTAAATTCTATTCTTGCTCTTACTGGCAGCCAGTGCAGTTCTATGTGAAGAGATGTAGTAGGAGTTCTAGGTGGAACACCAAAAATGAGTCTTGCGGCCCTGTTAAGAACAGACTGAACTTTCTTTAAAATATAATTTGGAAGACCCACCAACAGGGCATTGCAATAATCAACACGAGAGAAGACCAATGAGTGAACCAACGTCAGGAGGCAACGTCTGGTTATAAACGGCTTCACCAAATAGAGATTTCTGGTGTGCAAGTAACAACTTTTAACTATCTGGTTTACATGCTCTTTGAAATCTAATCTGGAGTTCACATATACACCCAGATTTCGAACAGAGTTGGCCGGTCGCAGCTGAGATCCACCCACATTGATGGAGAGGGCACCTACTATATCATCAGCTCTTCTATTTCCTTGGATGATGAGAATATCAGTTTTACCATAATTTAGTTTAAGTTCTCTCGCTCTCATCCACTTCTTGATATCAGACATCAACAATTCCATCTTACTCCGTATATCAACTATATTTGTGATTCTCACATAAATCTGGGTGTCATCTGCATAAAAGTGAAAGGTGACATGTGCACGAAGCAGAAGAGACAAACTGCTGATATAAATTATAAATAGGATAGGACCCAAAACTGATCCCTGCGGAACACCATACTGCAGGGGTGTCGAGTCCGAGACCATTTGATTTACCATCACACTCTGGGATCTACCTGACAAGTACGACCCAAGAAGCAAGAGAGCGGAGTCACGCACACCACAATCATAAAGATCACTCAATAACAACTCGTGATCCACTGTGTCAAAGGCCGCAGAGAGATCAAGCAAGACCACACCATTGCAAATGTTCTCAACTAGATCATTATGTACTCTAATCAATGCTGTTTCAGTTGAATGATGCTGTCGGTAAGCAGACTAAAAAAAATGGGATAGTTTCATTCTGCTGAAGTAGTGGTTGTAATTGGTCAAGTATTGCACGCTCTAATATCTTTGATATGAAGGACAGGTTGGAGACAGGACGATAGTTCAACATGTTCTCAACATCAAGTCCAGGTTTCTTTAGAGTAGGTCGGAGTAGTGCATGCTTTTCAGATTGTGGGAAGCTACCTTCAGAGAAACACTTATTAATTATTTTGGAAATAAACTCAACTGTGTGATCATAGACTATTGGTAGCTTGGAAACATTTATGGGATCCAACGGGCAAAATGTTTTATTGAGGTTTCTTATGTAGGACGAGATCATGTCCACCTCTACTGAGTGAAAGGATGAGAGGACATTATTAGGAATGTGTCGGGGTTGGAGTACAACTGAAAGTTCTTCACCAACAGAAGCATCATTCAGTTCCTGTCTTATGCGAGTTATCTTGCCAGCAAAAAATGCCACAAAGTTGGCAGCCAACTCGGCATCGGGTACAGAAGGTCTTAAGCTGACTCTTGTTTTTCCAAGTAAACTGTTTACAATTGAAGCCAACCTCCTCTGGTCGTTACCACATGAGTCAACTTTTCCCTGATAATACACTTTCTTTTCATCTTTGATTGTGTGGACCACGGCTCTTCTGGCTGACAGATATTGCAACCATGTAGAGTGTTTTATTTTTCCGCCATTCACGTTCAGCTCTTCTACGCGCTCTTCTAAGAAATTTAACTCGAGTGCTATACCAGGGTGAATCATCTCGTACTATGATTTTCTTCTCTACTTCTGGACAGTGATGATCGAACACTAATTTAAGTGCATTTCCATGTACCTCCACCAGCTCATCTGAAGTAAGGTTGGAAGTATCAATACTTCCCAAGTACTGTTTTACTTCACTGCTAGCCAAATTTTGGTCTGTATTTTTATAATTTCTGAATCTGATTACTTTTTCATGTGTGAGTGGCTTAGGGAAATCAAAGCTGAATGTAATCAAAGCATGATCAGAGGTATTAGGGTCAGCATTCTCAACATCAACATCCAGAACACCACTACAACCCACAGGAGAGAAAACCAAGTCAAGGGTGTGTCCTAAGATATGAGTTGGGTGGGACACATGGTTTACAAAATTAGGCTAGTTTCCCCCGGCGAGTGGTGGCTTGAGGGCTCTCCAGAACTGCGTCTCTGTAGTGGGGCCTGTATTAAGGCTTACTATGTGTTTCCCGGCGGAAGGGCGTTACCCGGTTCAACTAGGGGTTCATGCGGACACCTGTTGACGATAGTTTTTCCCGGTTTTGCAAAGCCGTTGAAGAACTGGGCTGTGTTGTTTTGAGTAGTCTTTCCACCCCGGCGATCTTTTGCAAAGAAGTGGGGATAGGAACAATTGGGGTTAACTTTTCTATTATTTTTCACCCGGCGGTTGAACCTCAGGAGGGTGGGAATCACGGATTTGCAAATTCGGTAGGATTAGCCTAACAATTGAGGGATACATTTAGGTATCAAGACATTCAACTCACGGTGATCTAATGATTAAGATGGACTTAACCTGGCTAACTGCGTTATAATAAGGAGGCCGGCGTCTTAGTATGGGTTCCCGGTGAACGTTATATCACAGGGAAGACTGCGTCACTTATAAAGAACTGCTCATCTTTATATCATGTCTGAGGATATTCTTAAATCTTTTGGACACGTAAAGTTATTTACAAATCTTTACATACGAACCTACAGGGTAACGAGAGGTAATGGTGGGGTATTACGTCTCGTTGCCCGGCGGTTCATTAACACTTGTGTTAGAACATTGTGGGGTAACCTTATGAGCATTAATTCCTGGAAATTTTCTTTTTTCCAGGGCGGAGTTCCGGCGGGTCCACAGAGGACCAAGTGAGGCCCGGGGGGAGTTAGCTTTTAACCAGTCTCTGCCATGGCTGCTCTAGCCCCTGTTTTTGCTCTTTGCTCAACACCCTCATGTTCCGGAATCCCTATTTTTGCGCACACTGTGCATTCGTTGTGTCAAATGCTTAGACCGATCATGGGGTTTGTGGGTCACAAAGAATTGTACCTTTTTTAGTCAACTGGGTGTTAAAGTATTACAGCATGACAATCTGGCCGCGGCGGTTGCATTACGCGAGGTCAGACAGCTTCTTACTGATTATGCGACTGCAGTGGCTCATAAAGCATTGCAGTGTGATAACGTAATTCTGTGGGACCGTTTGATGGTTCAGTACCCCCCCATTAAACGTCTTCCTTCCCAAAGTAAAGTCACTAAGCCGGCAGAGGCTGGGCTGGTTAAAGAGCTTCTTGCCTCCCCCGGCACATCTAAAAGACCGCGAGAGCCGTCTCCCCCGGCGACAACTTCGGAATCAAGAGCTAGGTCTAGGTCACGGTCTCCTCTCAGAAAGCAGACACATAGTCACTCGACTTCACCTTCGCGGAAGAAGAGCAA
Source organism: Paralithodes platypus (assembly GCA_032716605.1). Lineage (NCBI taxonomy): Eukaryota > Metazoa > Arthropoda > Malacostraca > Decapoda > Lithodidae > Paralithodes > Paralithodes platypus. The sequence goes on along the minus strand of CM064503.1, from coordinate 36,924,982 downwards.
GACAGACAAGACCAAGGATAGTTCTAGTGATACATCAAAGTCGAGGCGGAGTCACAAGTCTTCTAAAAAAGAGTCTCATGTACGAAAGTCCTCCCGGCGTTCGCCGGAGCCTCGAACCTCGCTTTCTGCCACTACTCCCGACATGTCTCAAGTCCAATCTGACAGGTCGGAAGTGGAGTCAGAGACTGTGGTCGGGGATATTCCGGCGGACATAGTGTCCCCAAATAATATTCTCACTTTAGATTTAGAGGGTTCTCCCGGCAGTGATAACCCGCGAGAGGGCTCGAGTGAGGGCTCAGTCATTGGGGTGGGGCCTGGCTCACAAATAAGTTCCGACCAAGGCCGGGGAGTTTGGAGGTACTCCCAGCCATGGCGGGACAGCTCTCTGCCTTCTCAGGCAACTCAGGTAGAGGCTGAAGTCCACCGGGACGCGGAGACACCGTCTTCCATCCCTGACTTAACATGGCAAGGGGCCCCCGCCTCGACGGAATCCTCTCAGGAGGGACCGGAGGCAGGGGATGATGGGTCTATTATTTCTGAGGTGGGTAATGAAGATAACTCTCAGAATAGGGATATTTCACCTAATAGTTCTTCATCTGCTCATTTTGTCACAGCGGATGAGATTGAGGGTTATTAGCGAGTGCTTTAAGTAAGTTTTTTGGCCAGCAACCGGAGCCTCTTAAGGTTGGTCTGGGAGCTCCCACGCCAACATCGACTGTCCGACCTCTGGCTACTTCCGTTACTTTGACACAAACTCCGCTCACTCCCCTTGTATCACCTACTATTGTTACTAGGCCAACTTCGGCGGCACTAACTACTTCCAATGTGCGAGTAGTAGCAGACGTAAATCCTCCCCCATTAGACAAAGCCCCGGTCAGAAAAGGGGCTATGCCTCTCTTATACGGGCCAGACGATTCGTGGGTATCACTGGTACCAACAAAGCCAGAGGCAGCACAGTCCACTATGTCAGGGGAGCTTCCGGTACCACGAGAGTGGGTAATCCAAGGAAATAAATCTAGGAAGTTAAGGGCTCTTGATATGCTGGGAAATGTACTTGATGTTAGTATTAAGGCCATCCCCAACTATTATACTCATGACTATTTTGTATATTCTACACCTGCCCTACCCCCCTGCGTCAGCTTCAAAACTGTTTTCGGACTGGACAAAACATGATGGGTTCAATGATATCAAAGCGCTGTCATCTCTAACCCCTGAGTTGGGATTAAAGACATTTACTGACTCAGCTGCGAATCCAGTTTTGAAGGTGGAGCAATTGGGTTCGGGACCTTGGGTGGACTGGGAAGTCGAGGCGCAAAACTTTGCAACCACATTCACTTCTAAAGCTTCACACCAAATTCCACAAGAGAGCCATTCTTGGTTCTCTCTCCCAGTATACTCTGCCGGCGGAGTTCCCTCTGCTCTCTTTGCCTTTTTAGCTGCCTCTAAAATTAATCTATGCGAGCTTAAAGATCCGTTCTCTACACCTTCCACTGCTCACCTAGACCGGGAGTTTAGGCGACGGGGTAAGGCGTACAGACTATTTTCTCAGTATAATGTTACGCAACAAGTAGCAAAATCTATGCTAAGATCTGCTCAGGCTATAGCGGACACAGAAGTTCGAAAGGCAATCGAACTATCTAGACGCTTACTTCTCCAAACTTCTATTCAGTCACTAGGAGATATACGCACAGCCTTGTTAGAGGCGGTGCGGGCAAGACAAGATCTAAGGATGTCTCTAGTCCGAAAGCTCCCGGATAGGATTGCTAATCAAGTAGTAATGTCCCCAGTTCTAACTGCCTCTTTAATGTCCCCGGAGGTGTGGACGACGGTGTTTAACATGGCTCAGGCCTTGAAGCACAGTCCCGCCCCGTCTCAGAAACCTGCTTTCACTTTTACCAAGCCCAAACCAGTCGCTAAAGCTCAGTCTGGTGGGGCGAAATCCTTTCATTTGCCTAAATCCTCTTCCACCCAAGGTCAGTACAGATACAAGCAAGGTAAGTCTTCAGGTACCCATAAAGGACAGAGGTATCAAAGGCCGGGTCAGGGCCCGTCTCCAGCCAAACCCGGCCAGTTGTCTAAACTTCCACCACCACCACCAAAAAACTAAGGTCTCCCTCACTCCCAGGGCCGATCTCCCGGCGAGTGGATCAAGGGGGTAGTCCAGCCGGCGAACCCTTGTCTGCTAACTGGGTCGTTCCGGGCGAATCATCGCGCATGGCCTTTGAACACATGGGCGAGGATGGTGGCACGCAAAGGCATCACCTGGCAGTGGCTCCGGCGACCTCGCTTACGTCATCCGACAAAGGCAAATTTTGTTTCATTAGAGGTGGAGTCACTGATCCAAGAGATGGTGGCCAAGAATGTTATCATCCCGGTCCCCCAAAATTACCCAGTTTTTACATCCAAACTTTTTCTGGTACCCAAAAGGGACAGTGTTCAGATGAGGCCGGTCGTAGACCTGTCTTATCTGAACCTCCATATTCACAACGTATCCTTCCGGATGCTGACAGTGAATCAGATCAGGCTAACACTTCCGCCGGAAGGGTGGATGTGTTCTTTAGACCTGACGGACGCGTATTGGCACGTCCCGGTAAACAAACGGTTTCAACGTTTTCTAGCGTTAAGAATCATGCATCAGACTTATGTCTTTCAGAGGATGCCGTTCGGTTTAAACCTAGCACCTCGCATATTCACGAAATTAGTCCGGCAAACCCTAATGCCCTTGTTGCAACAAGGGATCAGGATTTTGTGGTATCTAGACGACTGGCTGGTGGTGGCGGAGACGGAACAATTATGCATAAGTCATGTCAACATAACATTAACTCATGTAAAAACTCTAGGATTCAAGGTAAACCTGGTAAAGTCAAACCTTGTTCCCTCACGAGTGGTTCAGTGGATAGGGCTGGTCTGGGACACAGCTGCTCTCACTCTGAGTCAGAGTGTGGACAATCGGAACAGGTTTCGCAAGAAACTGTTTCTGTTTCTTCACAGTCTGACTACGACACGGAGAGTCTGGGAATCTCTGGTCGGCTCTCTCAACTGGATCCAACTAACTGTAAAGTTGGGCCGGTTGAAAGTCAAACGTTTAATTTTGGAGGGCAACAAATTTTGTCCACTATTGCCGGCGGAAACATTATGGCCCATCCCAAAATTAATACACACCTTACTAGCGGTCTGGGCGAAGAGGGAAACATTGCACTCAGTCATGTCTTGGACCTCTCCTCCGCCGACGGTATGGGTGGACACGGATGCGTCAGGCACGATAGGTTGGGGCTTTCAGTCAAACCAAGGGCACCAGGGTCAAGGGCTCTGGTCCCACTCAGAATCCTCCCACATAAATGTCAAAGAGTTACTAGTCCCCTTGTATTTCCTTCAGGCTCACGGCTTTGCTTTGCGGGGCAAATCGGTTGCCTTCAGGATGGACAATCTGAATGCGGTTCACTGCGTTCAGAAACAGGGGTCAACGCGATCTCGGAGGTTGCTAAACGTGTCAGAAAAGATTTTTGTACTAGCCGACAAGCTGGACATTCAGCTTCACGCTTCTTATCTCCCCGGCTTAACGAACGTCTGGGCAGACGCTCTATCTCGGAGACCGAGCACAACAGTAGAATGGGCGCTCAAGCAACACATTTTCGACCTAATGATTGCGAAGCCTTACCATCCACAAGTGGATCTATTTGCGTCCGAGGAGACTCACATACTCCCGCTGTACCTAACCCGCCGGACAACCACGCCGGCGGGATGACCCGACGCACTGGTGACAGACTGGAACATGTGGAGTTCCATTTATCTGATTCCGCCGCCAGACGCTTCTCTAATGTGCCAAGTAGTAAACAAATTACAGGATTATCGGGGAGTCATCTCCTTAATCGCGCCCCTGTGGCCGGCGCAGGCGTGGTACCAGCAATTAAAGACGTGGTGCCCGAACCCGGTGTCGCTCCCGGTTGGGTATTTCCACTTAGACACGATTGGCAACCTAGAGACCTCGCTGACTTTTGCATTATGGACATTCAGGAGGCCAAATGGCTAGCTCCGTATGGTAGAACCGTGACCGATAAATTCATGAATCAATACACACAATCTACTAAGAAACAGTATCATTCGCATTGGCAGTCTTTTACTTCTTGGATCCTCAGAACAGAACAATCCGTGCCGTCGGTAGCTTTGGTTTTTAATTATTTAAACTATCTGTTTGAGCAGAAACAGCTATCAGTAGTAACGTTAAAGAATCACTTAACAGCAATTAGGGTGCCATTCCTGGACCTTACGGGTCTAACCATACCACTAGCGGAAGAAACAGGCTTCATGAGGGCATGTTTTAAGCTCCGCCCACCTCCCCGTCAGCTCATGCCTACCTGGTCTCTGGACAAAGCGTTGTCATTACTTCATTCCCGGCGGTACCAAAATACTGCAGATTTTGACTTACTTTTAAAAAGGGCAGTATTCCTTTTGGCTTTAGCTACCGGGAACAGGGTGTCTGAGCTGGCGGCGATGAGCAACACACCTACACTAGACCCTCCATTTAACGGACAAATGCGTGCAAGCACCTGTCCGTTCCTGCTAAATGTCCGTTGCTGCTAAATACTGTCCAGTCCGGATGTAATCCGGAAATTCCTTGAGAAAAATTCAGTGTTGAGTACAGGTGTCCGGATCTTGACATTTAACTGTTATGCATCCTTTTTTTTACTGTACCTGAAATAAATCCTGGTAATCCCTTGTGCTACACCCTATTGATAATGCAAAACTATTGAACACACTTAAAAGTGTATATTATTTGGTCTCTATATAATCTGTGAATCATTTCCGATATGATAGAATTAAAGATTTTATTTTCCACCAACTCATAATCAGCAAAAACGACACAAATGTCAATTAAAAACATGTTAATATTTCCCCATCATTTTGTGTATACCGTGGGAACAAAAAAAAAAAAAAAATCTATCAAACGTAAATCTCCCGTCTGGGAAGCTCGGCGCATAGACGGAGGGGAGGGTTGAAATATTTTGTTGACTATCTCATTTATTTATTTTCTATGTGCTGGAAGGATATTATTTTTCAATTCCATCACACTAGAAATTATTCAAAGATTACAAAAAGTCCAAATAAGACATAGTTATGTTAATGTATAAGGGATTTAGGTAGATGAATTAGAGAGATAGATTGATAGAAAGAGTGTGTATATCGAGGGAAAAAACAAAACAAAAAATCTATCAAACGTAAATCTTCCGTCTCGGAAGCTCGGCGTCTAGACTGAGGGGAGGGTTGAACTTTTTTTGACTATCTTATTTATTATTTATCTATGTGCTGGAAGGATATTATATTTTTCAATTCCATCACATTAGAAATTATTCAAAGATTACAAAAAGTCCAAATAAGACATAGTTATGTTAATGTATAAGGGATTTAGGTAGATGAATTAGAGAGATAGATAAATAGAAAGAGTGTGTATATCGAGGGAAAAAAACAAAACAAAAAATCTATCAAACGTAAATCTTCCGTCTCTGCTGGCACGGAGGGGAGAGTTGAAATATTTTGTTGACTATCTTATTTATTATTTATCTATGTGCTGGAAGGATATTATATTTTTCAATTCCATCATATTAGAAATGATTCAAAGATTACAAAAAGTCCAAATAAGACATAGTTATGTTAATGTATAAGGGATTTAGGTAGGTGCATTAGAGAGATAAATAGATAGAGCAACGGACTTTGCTCCAACTTTTTTATAGCAAAGGACTATGTCAGTTGCTGGGTCCATTGTCCGGCCTACATTTTTTTTTACCGTTATTGCCCCGATATCCGTTAAATCATCGGAATCCGTTAAATGGAGGTTAGAGTGTAATTGCATCAGGTTTGGTAGGCTCAATGATTGTATTCATATTGCTCCTTCCCCAGGGTTCATCGCCAAGAATGAACACAGTGATCACGTGTTTTCAGAGTTCACAGTGCCGGCATTGAAAAGGGGAAAGGTGCACCATAATTTATGTCCAGTGCAAGCGCTTAACAAATATTTAAAGTTTGCACCTAGGAATCAACAAGGTGCTTTATGGGTATCTAGTACGGGTAAACGCGTTATGAGGCGTAAACTAGCTTTCTCTTAGTTAACGTCATTCAGGAAAGTAATCCCGGCGTTGTGGGTAGAGCTCACGATTTACGCAAATGGGCGACCTCTTTACGTTTCCTTAAGAATTTTTCTGTTGAGGACATAGCAGCCACGCACCTCTGGTCCTCTAATCATACTTTTTTGACTCGATACCTTTCAGTAGCTTTGGACAGGCCTTCCATGCCATGTATAGCTTTACGGCAGAGTGTCTAGGTGGCCTCTGGGTCACTTATTATTTTGATGAGGAAAAGAGAGGGGGGGGGGGGTGCAGTCAGTGTAACATAGGACACCCTAGACCCCGCCGGAGGACGTGTGCGAAGCTTACGAGCTGTGATACAGGGTGTAGGTGCTGTAATTTTAAAGAATTTTCTGTAGTATTCATTACAGGAAATTTTGCTAACGTCCAATCATAGTTCAAAGACAATCCTTGTTGTAAATAGTTTTGGCTGTGAAGCAATATAATTTTAAGTAAATCTTAGTAGTTGCGTCCGCAGCTGGTATGTGTAATGTAAGTACAGTAGGGTCTCACATAAAACGAGTTTATGGTCGATAAACGAGGGCGTTTTATGTGAATTCGTTTTATGTGAACACAGCATTTTGGTGGCGCAATATCGTCAATGTTCACTGTAAGCGAAAATTTTCGTACAAAGCGAACGATATTTCGTACGTTTTGTACGATATTTCGGCGTTTTATATGAAAGCGTACGATATTTTGTACGTTTTGTACGATATGTCGGCGCTCTATATGAAAACTCCTTGTATTTGCCCCACTTTGGCGGCGGACTCGTTTTATGTGATCACATTCGTTCTGATCGAAAATTAAATATTAATATTTTAGGTCGGTCGTTTTAATCGAGACTCGTTTTATGCGGGACCCTACTGTACCTCTTTACGGTATATTTTTCAAATTATATCCAAGAGTTAATGGGGTTTATATGTGCACATGTAAACTTTGATGTTTTTTGTTTTTCACCACTTACTTTAAGTGGGGTGCCTTCTTAACTACCAGCTCTGTGTACAGTGTCTCGGAGTTAACTCCTTTTTGTCCAAGCAGGCTTCTTCGAAGCACGCTCCTGCTTGTCACCTTTTTGTATATTTTTATGCTGTATAAAGTATTATGCACACAAATATATTTTTTTACAAAGTATGAATACTATGTGGTTGTTTGATTATCTGCTTTTGCTAGAGTTATGATATGATTACGAATGTCCCCCTCCAGTCTTAGATATCAGGCATAATCGTCAATGATGGAGGGGCCACTAATAAATTATAGGTTTGACTTCTGTAAGGAGATAAAGAAAACCTAATATTTAGTAGTGGCCCCGTAATCATTGACGACTGGGGCCCTCCCGACCATCCCCTTCCCATTCGTTGATGTATTAAGGATTTTGGTTTACTTGATATGTCAGTGAAGGAAGAATGACGCCTGAAGTCAGCGTCTGGTCAAAGATCCACACAAGTACATCCACGAAGTTATGGAAAGCTTATGAATAGTTATTCTTATTTTCTTTTTATTTGTTATTTTTTTACGAAGTTTTTTCGTAGTGAGTACCCAATTTCATAATGACGAACCATGAGTGAGGTTGCGTGCTCTCATGATGAAGGCTCCTCAATTTTTGTATGCTCTGCGCGGTAGATTCAAACTACAGTACGGTAAATGAGTGTTTGAAGAGGGTGCCTTATGTAATAGGCATAAACGTCAATGATTACGGGGCCACTACTAAATATTAGGTTTTCTTTATCTCCTTACAGGGGTCAAACCTATAATTTACATCTCTCTGAGTTTGTGAATCCACCATAGATGCTGTTAGGATTGGAGAAAAAATTACCCTATAATAAATATTCTCGGGCAACCCTTGCACCATATGGAGTCTGAGAAGCTGTCTGGGTCGGACTGCCTCAAACAAGGCTGTTCGGATATCCCTAAGTGACCCCGCCGGGTTCGGCAGGAGGTACTGTTGAATAACAGTTTGCTCCCGGCGTCCTGGCGGATTGGGTATTGGTTTAGCAATGGCCTGAGCTATGTCTCTAGTGAGCAGAAACCAATAAACTTCTGGTGGGCATTATCCCGTACTAGGAACTCCCGTTGGCGTTCAATAGAGTCTAGAGTTAACCCCTTATTAGCGGGGCCCGACTTAAGTCCGTATCTAAAAACCTGGACTATGTGGCGGGGCCCGATTTAAGTCTGTGTGCAATTTTTGAGCAATAATGGCTCTGAGAGAGAGACGAGCGACGGGAGGAGCGTAGGTTGCCTCATGACCGCTCGGCACGGGTCCCGCGCGCCTACTGACATCTACTCCACACAACTCCACCCTCCCTACCTCGCCATACAGGGAATTATATTAGGAAATTACCATATTTTAGGGTTTTTGCACTCGACTTGCACGATCGTTGCAAGAGAACGCGTGGTCGTAGGAGGATGGTTCTGGTGTCATTGGAAAGCTCAATTAATGCCCTTTCAGGGATACATAATTGTATTACGCTCTGGCTCTTGTTTATGCATGAAAAAGAGCACGGAAACAAGGCCATTTAGGGTATAAATAACCCGCTTGGCGCGTAGTGGAAAAAAACCGACGGGCCCGCTCGTAAGGTGTTAAGAAAGGAGCTGGGAAGTGCCTGGCTTTAATTGAGGGGAAATGAGTAACTCAAATATAGCTCGTGGAACTCCGCCTGGCTGTGGCTTCAGCAAGTCAAACTCCATATGGCGCAGGGGTGGAACTGGTAGGGAAACATTAGTCGTTATGTCAATAGCAAACTGTTGGACTTCTTGATCCCAGAGCACCCATGGGCCATATCCCACCTCTCCCAAATTTAATTCCCTTTGCTCGCATTGTGAACGAGTTGGGGTAAAGGTTAGCCGTGGTTCAATCAACCTCGGAAAATTATCGTTATTGTTGGCATGGAGGCTAGTTGAATCACTAGAAGGATCGTTATCATTGGTCCAAGAGCCAGCGGAGCAAATAGGAACATCTGGGAGAGGAGGGGCAAGTTGCCTTGGCTCATACACAAAATATTGATAACTGATAGAGTTAGGTATTACTATAATAGGGACCCCTATGACCTTTCGCTGGATGTCTTTGGCCCGGAAAGTTTTATGTCTATTTACCTCAATGGTCCATTCCGGTGGTACTGGAATCTCACCATCAGTGGATCTGTGCCTGTCCCTTGCCGAAGATGAGGTAACCGGGAGCCAGAGCTGACCCGGTTCCTTATAGCCCTGAAACTGATCTTCCGTTTGTGACTGAGCTGGGGGGAGTGGAGCAATGGGGACAGAACCAAAAAGTATGGCGGGATCCGGCGGAAGCTTCAAAGGTTCCGCCGCCAAATGGCTCTTTATAGTAATTTTGGAGGTACTGGTTTTAGGTCGTGTGCCTGAAACTGTCTGAGTTTCTGCCGTGCTACCTTCCAGATTGCTAGTTTGTGACAAAGGAATGGCACTGTTTATACCTGGTTGGGCCCCCTTGACCTCTTTCGGTGTAACTCCGGACCCGGCCTGTAAGTCCGCCGTGCGATTACTATCACCAGCGATTCTTAAGTTAGACAATGCCGCAGCTGTTGGCATATCAGGGTCCGGAATCACATTAATTGTTGTCGGTGACAGGGGACGGAGAGGTCCGTGGACCGGTAAAACTTTAAGAGGTTTGTGACTGGGGATTGGGGGGAACCGAATGCAAAATTACAACCTCATCGTCCGGCGAGGTGACAGGCACAGATCCCTGTGGTTGGGTGACCGTTACTTCAGTACCGTAAAATGGGGTAACTTCGGACATTTTTCGATGTTTTTTAACAATTGCTCCTGAGTGTAAACACATTATAGAGATTTAACAAGGTCAAGTGATGTATGGTGATAGTGCGCCGTAATCCAGGAAGCCTCCTAAAATTAACCCCTATAATAAGAGAGCTATCCTTATCCTAAATGATGTTCGAAGTTTGCTTGAAAAGTTGACAACTTCGGACATGTATGGATAACTTCGGACATAGGTGATTTCTTATGGAAAATGCTTGCCAAGAAAGCTGGGCTAACTCCGGACAAACGGAGGAGAACTTCGGACGTACGTTCGTGGCCTTATTTCATTCATTTTTCGGCTCCTACTATTTTATATGAATATTTTATTATTGCTGCTTATTCCTGTCCGATGTTCAAGTGGAAAATGCACAGTAAATACTTTTAGGCCTGTATAATCAGTATAGGAGGGGGATATATACAATGTTTAACATATATTCTGTTTGGATCTGTTCTCGTTAGGCATTGAGCTCACTCTTAGAAAATATTGAGCAGGAAAAATAACCAATGCTGTCTAATCAATAACTCGAAAATGAACTAGGCCTAGTGAAAATATATAGGTATGTATACTATATCACTGTAAACGAAGAAGCAAACAAGATCGGGAAAGGAGGAGGCTGTACAGAAGAAGAAAATTACTCACACAAAGACGCACACATCAAAATCTACAGGATAGGCAAAAGGTCGAAATAGATAGAGAAATTGTGGAAATTGAACAAAGGCTAAGAATATCATATGAACTACAACATATGGAAGAGGAGAGGAAAGCTATTGCAGGTATAAAGGAAAATTCCAAATACTTCTTTTCATACGCCAAACAAAAGGCTAAAACAACATCAAACATCGGCCCACTGAGCAAAGGGGACGGCTCTTTCACAGGGGACAAAAAGGAAATGAGCGAACTCTTAAGCAGGCAGTATGAAATGGCATTCAGTGAGCCTGATGAAACAAAAGTCATCAGAGACCAAAATATATTTTTCATGGAAACCTCCCCCACGGAAACCCCTCAGATGCTGGATATTGATTTCGGTCCAAAAGACATAGAAGAGGCCATTTCCAAGATGCCATTCCACTCGGCTCCAGGCCCGGACTAATGGAATTCGATCCTAATGAAGAAATGTAAGGAAAACCTCTCAAAACCCCTGGCTATAATGTGGAGAAGGAGTCTAGACACTGGTGACATACCAGATAGCTTGAAAAACGCAATAATTGCCCCACTGCATAAAGGAGGGAGTAAAGCACTACCAAAAAACTACCGCCCGGTAGCTCTAACCTCTCACATCATTAAAGTTTTCGAGCGAGTCCTGCGAAGCAAAATTTCAACATTCATGGAGGCAAATGAACTACACAACACCGGTCAACATGGGTTCAGAGCGGGAAGATCATGTCTCTCACAACTTTTGGAACACTGACAAAATTCTTAAAGCGCTAGAAGAAAAGAAAAACGTGGATGTCATTTACACCGATTTTGCTAAGGCATTTGATAAATGTGACCATGGTATAATAGCCCACAAACTGAAAGCAAAAGGTATAACTGGGAAAATCGGACGGTGGATATACAATTTCCTCGTAAACCGAAAACAATCGGTAGCAGTAAACCAAGTCACTTCTGAGCCTTCGGATGTCAAAAGCTCAGTGCCCCAAGGAACAGTGCTAGCGCCCCTTCTGTTCCTCATACTAATTTGCGACATAGATACCAACACCAGACACAGTACGGTGTCGTCTTTTGCTGATGACAAAAAATTAAGCAAGATAGTAAACACACAAGAGGACACGGGCCGACTGCAGGAAGACATGAATGTAGTGTTCCAGTGGACCAGGGAAAACAACATGCAATTCAATGAGGAAAAATTCCAATTAATACGGTACGGAGATAATATGGTGTTAAACAAATTACAAATTACTTAACAGAATCTAACCACATAATAGAACGGAAAGACAGTGTGAAAGACCTTGGGGTATTAATGTCTGAAAATATGGGTTTCAAAGTACATAACCAGGTCAAAGTGGCGGCTGCGAAACGTCTAACGGGTTGGATTCTGCGTACTTTTAAAACACGCGGTGAATTGCCTATGATAACGCTCTTCAAATCTCTAGTGCTACCGTGGCTTGAATACTGTAGCGTATTAACATCCCCATACAAAGCAGGTGAAATAAATGACGTAGAGAGTGTACAAAGAAATTTCACTTCGCATATAAGTTCGATAAAACATCTACACTATTGGGAGCGTTTAAGAGCACTGAATCTGTACTCACTGGAACGTAGAAGAGAACGTTACCTAATAATATACACATGGAAAATCGCAGAGGGTTTAGTACCAAACCTACATACTCCGATAGTCATGAATTTCAGTGATAGGAGAGGCTTGGAATGCGAAATCCCCTGGATGAATAACAGGGGTGCTATGGGCTCTCTGCGAGAGGGCTGGTTATCACACAGAGGCCCACGTCTCTTCAACAAACTCCCACGGCGAGTAAGAGACATGAGGGACATCTCGTTAGACAACTTAAAGAGAGCCCTAGATGTCGAACTGCAAAAAGTGCCAGACGAGCCCATCCTCGCAAGGGAGCGAGCTGTTGCTTCAAACAGTCTACTGCACCAAATCACCACCCATAACGAGGGGCGTCGCGCTCCTTGGTGCCGCTAGAGGAGCGGCGAACACATCCAAAGGTATCCAAAGGTAAGGTATTATAGGTTTGACTCCTGTAAGGAGATTAAGAAAACCTAATATTTAGTAGTGGCCCCTCCATCATTGACGAACATGCCTATTACATAAGGCATCCTCTTCAAACACTAATCCGCCGTAGTTTTGAATCTACCGCGCAGAGCATTTAAAAACTGAGGAGCCTTCATCATGAGTGCACGCGACCTCACTCATGGCTTCAGTCATTATGAATTGGGTTCTCACTACGAAAAAACTTCGTAAAAAATAAAAACAAAAAGAAAATAAGAATAACTATCCAATAAGCTTTCCATCATATCGTGGATGTACTTGTGTGGATCTTTGACCAGACGCTGATTCAGGCGTCATTCTTCCTTCACTGGCATATCAAGTAAATCAAAATCCTTAATACATCAACGAATGGGAAGGGGACGGTCGGGAGGGCCCCAGTCGTCAATGATTACGGGGCCACTTCTAAATATTAGGTTTTCTTAATCTCCTTACAGGAGTCGAACCTATAATTTATTAGTGGCCCCTCCATCATTGACGAACATGCCTGATTTCTAAGACTGGAGGGGGACATTCGTAATCATATCATAACTCTAGTAAAGCAGATAATCAAACAACCACATAGTATTCTTACTTTGAAAAAATATATTTAATTACGGCGCAGACCATATAAATACAAAAAGGGGGTTCAAGCAGGTGCGTGCTTCAAAGAAGCCTGCTTGACAAAAAAGGGGTTAACTCTGGAGATTCTGTGAACAGATCTGTAGTTACCAAGGCACCCCACTCAACGAGTGGTGACAAAAAAATAACAAGTTATAAGTTTACATGTGCACATAATAAACCCCATAATATTCGTGAAAAATAATTTGCAAAAAATCTCCACTGTTTAATACTAAATTGCTTTCACAGCTAAAACTACTATAGCAACTCCATTGTTTTGTACTAACATTGTACTAGCACAATTTCTCGCAGAGAAATTTTCATATCACATTAACCCTACTTGTATCACAGCTCTTATACTCCGGCAGGGTCTAGGGTGTCCAATGTTACACTGACTGCACCCCCCCCCCCCCTTTTCCTTGAAATTAAACAAAAGTTACAGTAGGGCCACCTAGACCCTCTGCCTTAAAGCTATACATGGTAAGGAAGGTTTGTCCAGAGCAACTGACAAGTATCTAGTCAAAAACGTATGATTAGACGCCCACAACTGTGTGGACGCAATATCTTCTACTGAAAAATTATTCAGGAAACGTAAAGTGGCCGCCCATTTGCGTAAATCGTGGGCCCTACCCACAACGCCGGGATTACTCTCTTTAATGACTTCGACCAGAAGAGAAGCTAATCTCCGTTTCAGTAAGCGTTTACCCGTACTCGCTACCCATGAAGCACCTTGGGGGTTGAGAGGAGCCACTCTCAAATATTTGGTTAGAGCCTGCACTGGACATAGATTATGGTGCACCTTTCCCCTTTTTAACGCCGGCACCGTGAACTCAGAAAACACGTGTGCACTGTGCTCATTCTTGGCTACAAATCCCGGGGAAGGTGCAATGTGAATACATTCATTAAGTCTACCAAACCTAAGGCAATTAGGTGTGTTGCTCATCGCCGCCAGCTCAGACACTCTGTTCCCGGTGGCCAAAGCCAAAAGGAATACAGCCTTTTTTAAGAGTAATGCAAAATCTGCAGTATTTTGGTACAGACGAGAGTGAAGTAAAGACAATGCCTTGTCTAGAGACCAAGTAGGCATGAGCTGACGGGGAGGTGGGCGGAGTTTAAAACATGCCCTCATAAAACCTGTTTCCTCCGCTACCGGTATGGAGAGACCTGTAAGGTCAAAAAAGGGCACTCTAATCGCAGTTAAGTGATTTTTTAACGTTACCACAGATAAAAGTTTCTGCTCAAACAGATAATTTAAATAATTGAAAACTAAAGCTACCGACGGCACAGTCTGTTCTGTTCTAATGATCCAAGACGTAAAGGTTTGCCAATGTGATTGATACTGTCGTTTCGTAGACTGAGTATATTGATTTAATAATTTATTGGTCACCTCTCTACCGTATGGTGCTAGCCACTTGGCGTCCTGAATGTCCATAATGCAAAAGTCAGCGAGGTCGCTAGGTTGCCAATCGTGTCTAAGTGGAAATACCCGACCGGGAGCGACACCGGGTGCGGGCACCACGTCTTTAATTGCTGGTACCACAACTGCGCCGGCCACAGGGGCGCGACTAGCGAGACTAAGCCTCGATAATCTCGTAGTTTGTTCACTACGTGGCACATTAGTGACGCGTCTGGCGGCGGAAACAGATAGATGGAGCTCCATCTGTTCCAGTCTGTCACCAGGGCGTCTGGCCCCCCTGGCGGTGTCTTCGTCCGGCGGGTGAGGTATAGAGGGAGCTTGTGAGTCTCCTCGGACGCAAACAGATCCACTTGTGGATGGTAGAGCTCTGCAATCATTTGGTTGAAAATGGGTTGCTTGAGCTCCCATTCTACTGTCGTGCTCTGTCTCCGGGACAGAGCGTCTGCCCAGACGTTTGCTACGCCTGGGAGATAAGATGCGTGAAGATAAATGTCTAGTCTGTTGGCTAGAGTAAAAATCTCTTCCGACACGTTTAGCAACTTCCTTGACCTCGTTGACCCTTGTTTCTGAATACAGTGAACTGCGTTCAGATTGTCCATTCTGAAGGCCACCGACTTGCCCCTTAACGCAGGGCCGTGAGCCTGAAAGGAAATACAAGGGGACTAGTAATTCTTTGACATTGATGTGGGAGATTTCTAAGTGGGACCAAAGCCCCTGACCCTGGTGCCCCTGATTTGACTGAAATCCCCAACCTATTGTGCCCGACGCATCCGTGTCTACCCATACTGTTGGCGGAGGAGAGGTCCATGACATTATTGAGTGCAACGTTTCCCTCTTTGCCCAGACCGCTAGTAAGGTGTGGATTAATTTTGGGATGGGCCATAACTTTCCCGCCGGTAAGAGTGGGAAATATTTGTTGCCTTCCAATATTAAACGTTTTACTTTCAATTGGCCCAATATTACAGTTAGTTGAATCCAGTTGAGAGAGCCGACCAGAGACTCCCAGACCCTTTGTGTCGTAGTCAGACTGTGAAGAAACATGAACAGTTTCCTGCGAAACCTGTTGCGATTGTCCACACTCTGACTCAGAGTGAGAGCAGCTGTGTCCCAGACCAGCCCTATCCACTGAATTACTCGTGAGGGAACAAGGTTTGATTTTACCAGATTTACCTTGAACCCTAGAGTTTTGACATGATTTAAAATTATGTTGACATGTTTGATGCATAATTGCTCTGTCTCTGCCACCACCAGCCAGTCGTCTAGGTACCACAACACTCTGATTCCTTGCTTTAATAACGGCATCAGGGCTTGCCGGACTAACTTCGTGAATAATCGAGGTGCCAGGTTCAAACCGAATGGCATCCTTTGAAAAACAAAATTTTGGTGCCTGATCCGTAAGGCCAGAAACCTTTGAAACCTTTTGTTTACCGATACGTGCCAATAAGCGTCTGTCAGGTCTAGGGAACACATCCAACCTCCCGGCGGAAGTGTTAGCCTGATTTGGTGTACTGTTAACATACGGAATGACTCGTTGTGAATGTGAAGGTTCAGATAAGACAGGTCTACGACTGGTCTCATCTGAACACTGTCCCTTTTGGGAACCAAAAATAGCTTGGACGTGAATACAGGGTAATTTGGGGGGACCGGGATGATGACATTCTTGGCAATCATTTCTTGGACCAGTGACTCCACCTCTAATGAAACAAAATTCGCCGTTGTCGGCTGACGTAAGCGAGGTCGGCGGAGCCACTGCCAAGTGATGCCTTTGCGTGCCACCATCCGTGCCCAAGTTTTTAACGGCCACGCTTGGTGACACGTTCGGAACGACCCAGTTAGCAGACAAGGGTTCGCCGGCTGTACTACCCTCGGATCCGCCGGCCTTAAGACTGGCACCGGGAGTGAGAGAGACTTTTTAGTTTTTTGATGGTGGTGGAGTTGGTGGTGGTGGACGCTTCGCCGGCTGGCTGGCGTTGGCTGAAGACGGGCCCTGACCTGGCTTATTATAGCCGCGTCCTCTTTGACCTGAAAACCTACTCTGTCTATGCCTGTACTGACCTTGAGGGGAGGAGGAGGACTTAGGTGGAAGAAAGGGCTTAGATCCCCCCGGCTGAGCCTTAGCGACTGGCCTGGGTTTGGGGAAGTTAAAGGCAGGTTTCTTAGAAGGGGTGGGACTGTGTTTAAAGGCCTGGGCCATATTGAACACCGTTCTCCACACGTCAGGGGTCATTAAAGAGGGAGTGAGCACTGGTGACATGACCACCTGATTCGCAATGCGATCAGGCAGTTTTCGGACTAAGGACATTCTGAGGTCCTGTCTCGCTCGTACCGCCTCAAGCAAGGCGGTGCGGATGTCACCCAAAGATTGGATTGACGACTGAAGAAGCAGTCGCCGGGACAATTCAACCGCAATTCTGACAATTCTGGCGTCCGCGTCTGCGATTGCCTGAGTGGACCGGAGCAAAGACTTTGCTATCTGTTGAGACACTATGTATTGAGAGAACAGGCGAAAAGCTTTTCCCCTTAGCCTAAATTCTCGTTCTAAGTGAGTTGAGGTAGGGGTAGTGAAAGGTTCTTTTTAGCTCACAGAGATTAATTTTAGGGGCAGCTAAGAAAGCAAACAAGGCTGAAGGGACTCCGCCGGCAGAACACACTGGCATGGAGAACCAAGAATGAGTATCTTGAGGGATCTGGTGGGAAGTTTTGGAAGTAAATGTGGTCGCAAAGTTTTGAGCCTCTGCCTCCCATTCCACCCAAGGCCCTGGACCCAACTGCCCCACCTTCAAGACTGGATTAGCTGCTGTGTCTGTGACGGTTAGCAAATCGAGTTCTGGAGTGAGAGCTGACAGAGTCTTAATGTCATTAAATCCGTCCAGCTTAGACCAGTCTGAAAAAAGTTTTTGAAGCTGAGGCAGGGGGTAAAGCCGGCTTAGCAGCATAAACAAAATAATCTTGGTGATAATAACTAGGTATAGCCTTGATGTTGACATCTAGTACCTTGCCTAAAGTATCCAAGGCCCTTAATTTCCTAGATTTATTGCCCTGGATGACCCACTCACGCGGTACTGGGAGTTCCCCTGGCAAGGTAGGTTGGGCAATCTCTGGTTTAGTGGGGGTCAAAAGGACCCATGACTCGTCTGGTCTGTAAAGCAAGGGCATAGACACCTTTCTAAGAGGCGCTCTGTCTAGGGGGGGTGGATTGACATCCGTTATCACCCTTACATTGGAAGTGGTCAATGCCGCCGTAGCAGGCCTAGTAACCACTGATGGTGACAGAGGGGGAGGGGGAGGGATCTGAGTTAAAGCAATAGAAGTCATCAGAGGCCGTACCGTAGAGCTTGTCGTGGGAGTTTCCTGCTGTTGGCTAAAAATTTTAGATAAAGCATTACTGAGTAGCCCATCAATTTCCTGTGCAGTGACAAATTGACTTGATGATGTACTAACTAGGGAATCATTAAGATCTTGTGCGGCGTCTAAGCCTGAACCTGACTCTTGCCCTTCCATATCTGAGATAATTGAAACCTCGTCTTTTTGATCCTGTTCCTCCTGAGAAGAGCCCGCCGAAGCTGGGGTATCACCTTGTTGCCAAGATAAGTCAGGGATAGAGGATGGGATCGCCGCGTCCCGGTGGACGTCAACCACTGTGTGAATAGTTTGAGCTGGAAGTGGGTGGTCAGGTCCTGGCTGAGAATAACGCCAAACACCTAGGCCTTGGCCTACACTCCCTTGGGAGTCCGCAACACTCTCACCCCCTGAGCCCCCTGAATTCTCTAATTCCAGGGTTAAAATGTTAATTGGTAAATCATCTTTGGGTACAGGCACTATACCTGGACCCTTGAGCCTGAACACCAACTCTGTCTGGGGTAGAGGTACGATGAGAAGCACTAGAAACTGGTGAATGTCGTGAGGCCTTTTTATCGTGGGAATCCCTCTTAGAAGATTTATGGTTGCGGTGTGACCGTGAACTACTCTTCGATTTATAGGATTTATCGCCGTGACCACTGGTGGAACTTTCCGTCTTACTCTTCTTACTCAATGGTGAAGAGGCAAGACTAGATGGCTGGTGTCTGAGAGGTGACCTAGACCGAGATCTCTCCCGGGACGAGGAGGCTGCCGCCGGGGGTGTAGGCTCCCGTCGACGTTTCGCAGTAGCAGTAGGGGCAGACACAGAAACTTGACCAGTCTCTGCCGGCTTACGACTAGTTACTCGAGAGGGACGTTTAGGGGGAGGGTGCTCAACAAGAAGCCTATCCCAAAGAGGGACGTTGTCACATTGAAGTGACTTATGAGCCACAATCGTAGTATATGCTGCCATCTGTTGCCTAACCTCTCGTAAGGCGACCGCTGCGGTCTTATCATTATCGCAGAGGACTTTGACACTTAATTGGGAGCAAAATGAACATTTTCGCATCACCCACAGACCCCTTGAACGGTCTAGACATTTAACACACTTGATGCACAGAGTGTGCGCCAAAATAGGGATACCGGCACAGGTAGGGGTAATGCATAAAGCAAAAACTGGGGCAAAGGTAGCCATGACAGAGACTGGTGGGAAACTACTGCAGGGTCTGTATTGGTCCGCCGGGGCCCAGCTCTGGAAAAAAGAAAATTTCCAGGAGTTAATGCTCATAAGGTTAACCCAACATGATCGCATACACACACACACACCACTGTGTCCCTAACTCGCCGGGTAACGAGCCTTAATGTCACCACGATCACAGCTCGCTACGCGGCGGGATCTTATAAAGATTTCGCCTATCGAAACATGTCCTAAGAAAGTTAAGAATACCCTCTGACAAAATATAAAGGACCAGTATGGCGTTTATAACATAGTCTTTCTGGTGGTGACTGTCTCAAGATTCAATTTTGGAAAAACAACCCCCCATAAAGACGCCGGCACCAGAATTATTTAGCAGAATAACACGGGGCAGGCTGATACGAGATCTGATTTCTAACGAATTGTCACAAAGGATCGCCGTAAGTTTGAAGGTGGCGATACATAACGTATCTCTCAATTAACTGGTTAACTATATGGAATTGTAAATTCCTTATTTCCTCCTCCCAGGAGCACCCGCCGGGTGTGAGAAATTTGTAAAAAGATGTTAAACCTAATTGAGCCTTCGATCGCTGTCCGGCTGAAGGCGGAGATACCTAAAGTACCCCTTTAAATGGATCGGTTAACGAAATTGAATGATCAAGACGTTCATCCCACCCTACCAAGGTGCACCCGCCGGGTGAGATGTAAACAACGTTAACCCCATAAGTTCCTGTCCCCACTTCTTTGTAAAAGATCGCCGGGGAGGAAAGCCCTCAATCAACAGCTAGGTTTTGCTATGTGGTTTGTAAAACCGGGTAGAAAAACTTCATAACATCTGTCCGCATGAACAAAGTTAGATGGGTACAGCCAGACCGCCGGGGATCATAGGGAGCCTGAAACAGGCACCAACACAGAGACGCAGTTCTGGAGAGCCACAGACACCTCCTCGCCGGGGACACAAGCCTGTGTTGAAACCACGCGTGGCCCAACACGGCTCTCGGCCGGGTTTTTCATGGTGAAACCGAGAAAAACCCGCCGGAAAGTAACCCACCCCGTTCAGAAACCAACTGAACGCACAATGGACCTGGGAATAAGCCAAGCACGACTAGCCCAGGGCCCACACAATAATCCGTGGATTTAGCCAATACACAACTAATCCAGGAAACAAACATAGTCCGTGGAATTAGCCAATACACAACTAACCCAGGATACTTTGGCTCGAACGTCCCTTGATTTTGGCCCTGTCACTCTTTCAACTATGGGGGGGGGCACTCGCTATAGGCAGTTATGCCTTTTGCCTCCCTCAATCACATAGAAAAAAAAAAAAAAAAAAAAAAAAAACACATGACACAGTAGGACATATTTATAAAATAAACAATAACACTTGTACATGTGGCAAAGCTACGAGCGGCTGGCTAGGCCTAAGCAGACGGCATACGAAAAGTTGAAATATAAACACAAACTGGAAATATCACAACAGGAACCACCGCCAACACACCACTGTAGTAAAGACTTCCGACTAAGGGAAGACTGACTCGGGACCCAGAAAAAACTTCACTAAGTGAAGAAAAATACGCTGGGAACGTCAGAAGCACAGCTTACCTCATCAGAATGATAAGAGGCAGCATAAAATAACGCGTAATGAAAGCCGCCTGCATCACAAGCTAACTAAACTGTGAAAAGATCACATGTCCACAACAGGACCACAAGGGTACATCCGAAATAGATGCCCCAAACACACGACCCAAAAAACACTGCACTGCGGGCAACCAGCCCAGGACTCCTGCTACACATATCCTAACCTTACTCGATACATCCCGGAGTAAACAAATGAGAAAAAACTCACTAGGGACGCAGCGAATGCGGAACCAGCGGAGCGTGGGGAGACACGTCCGGGCAGGTTGAGCGCAGAGCAGAGAAGGAAGAATGACGCCTGAATCAGCGTCTGGTCAAAGATCCACACAAGTACATCCACGATATGATGGAAAGCTTATTGGATAGTTATTCTTATTTTCTTTGTTTTTATTTTTTACAAAGTTTTTTCGTAGTGAGAACCCAATTCATAATGACTGAAGCCATGAGTGAGGTCGCGTGCGCTCATGATGAAGGCTCCTCAGTTTTTAAATGCTCTGCGCGGTAGATTCAAAACTACGGCGGATTAGTGTTTGAAGAGGATGCCTTATGTAATAGGCATGTTCGTCAATGATGGAGGGGGCCACTAATAAATATACACTTATGAATTTGAGCATTTTTATAGGTATAACGTATTTGTTGGTGTTTCTTTCGGCAGATAAAAATTTTTTTGGACAAGATATATGCCTTTCCTAATTTATATATATTATATATCCAGAATTATCCGAAATACATAAATTTGTTAGCATATTATCATATTTTTATGGGTTTTTGGACTCAGAGAATGATTATTTGATCTTTTACCACCATGTTAACCCTCTCACGTCCTGACGCAATTTTTGAGCCTATTAGGGATACTTTAACCCATCCAACCCGGAAGGGCTCTTGAACGCCCATAACAACCTCGGCCCGCGCAACCCGGAAGGGCTCTTGAACGCCCATTGCTTGCATGCGTGCTTTCGAATGCCGCGCGTACATTTTTGGTATCATGGGACGGTAGGTGGCGCCACCAGGCGTAAACGACGCCACAGCAACAGTATCTACCCCGACGCCATCATGGACAGTACGCCAAATAGTGATTCCGCTGTGTCCGATACCGTGCTTCCTACGACGCCCTTGCTAGTTCGTCGCGCCTTACCCCGACGCCATCGCCTAAATGTGTTATCTCCCGGAGGTATTGAGACGACATTGAGACTTTATGAGCGAGCTGATGCCAAGCATAATGTTGATGATGAAGTCAGTGACGACTCCAGTAATTATAAGTCGAGTGATTATGGCCATGAGAGTGACAAAGAAGAGCAATTCCTGGGATTTGCGAGAGAACATGAATTTTCTAACCGACAGAATCTCACTGACTCCCATATATTTTTTAATGATGTAAATATTCCCACTTCCCCTAGTATTGACATTCTCGGTGTAACATTAACTACTAACTTGAGCTGGACACATTATGTTAGAAGCATTGCTAAGAATGCCTCTAAAAAACTGGGACTCCTGTACAGAGTTCGAGAATTCTTCACTGACGAGCAGTTGGCCGTAATATATAAAAGTCATGTGCGCTCTCAGATGGATTACTGTTCACCTCTGTGGGGTGGAAGTGGAGTGGTTGCATTGAGGCAGTTGGACAAAATTCAAAATAAAGCTATTAGATTAATCAATAACCCTGCAATCACACAGGACCTTCCTACATTAGCCATACGAAGAAACGTTGCATCCCTTGCATTATTCTACAGATATTTTCACAGCAATTGTTCCGAGGAACTTGCTTCAATTGTGCCGCCTCTCCACATCTTTCCCCGTAGAACTAGGGCAGCTGAGAGCGCCCATGAATTTACACTTTCTCCTCCACAATGCAGAACTTCTGCTTATCAGAATTCATTTATCCCCAGAGCTACTACTCTTTGGAATTCACTTCCCTCGAATTGCTTTCCACAAACTTACAATCAACAAATGTTTAAATCCAGTTGTTACAAACATTTTATGAATGGAGGATGCCTTTAGGCACATGGACCTTTTTGTTTTATCTGTGTTTTTCCTTCCTCCGTTCATTGTCTCTTTAAAAAAAAAAAAAATGACAGTGATGAGAGTGATGAAGGTGATGTACCAGTTGTTGAGGAAGCTGGTTTACCTAAAGACAGTGAACTTGAGAGAGTGAGTGAGTGGGAGAGTTCAAGGTCACTCACCAAATTTCGCATAAGTGACACGACTCCAAGCCCTTCCCCAGGTAAATCGCCTTTCAAGCTACATTTGTATAAGCAGAAAATACTTGAGAAGGCGGCCGCGGCAGCTAGGGAACAAGCAAAAATACTTGGTGAGGATGAGGCTGTGAGTGAGGGTCAGCGTGGTGACCCTTCTCGTCCGCCATTGTCTCCCTTATCTACCCAAGCCACCCAAGATGACCCGGATGCCCCGCATTCTTCCCCACCACCCCCACCATTGCCAAGGGTTGAGGACCCCCCACTTTCGGCCTATTTGCCTCCTAGGTCCCCCGACAGGAGACATACTGCTTCCGAAAAGGGGAAAGGTAGGAAATATACCAAAAAAATTAAGAAAAGTAAGAGAGTTTTGTTCGAGGCTCCCGCGGCGTCCACCCCGGCCGGCCCCAGCCATACGTCCCCGCAACTTTCCCCACGGTCCTCCCCACCTCTCCCGCCTTCAACATGTCTTCCTGAAGAAGTCTTTGAGCTCGCATCACCAATACCTGGGCCTAGTGACAGTGAAACATTGCTTTCTGTCACTTGTCGCAGGCCAAGGAGCCCAGGACCTCGGGGGGACAGCCTCACCTGCCACTCCTTCCCCACCTCGCCCACCCGCACGCCGCCCACGCATCACTGGTTCCCCGCCAGATTATGTGGGGGCCACTGATGATGAAGGGCACTTCTCTGAAGACTCTGGCCATGATTACATAGGTCCACCGTCAGGGCAAGATGACCACTCTGACGATGACTATATGGACATCGACGACCCTCGACCCATCCGCTTGGCCCGGCGTCGTGCTGCCCGCCGCCCTGGCCGACGCCCTCGCCGCCCTAGGGCGCGCGCCTCCCGAGTTGGCCGTGGGCGTGCTGGGCCACCAGCTGGAGCTCCTCGTCAGCGTAGACAAGACCCATTCTACGTTTTTCAGTGGCAAGACGTAGTTGATGAGGATGGATACAACCCTGATGTGCCAGCTTTTGATGAGGTACTGGAGGGTTCAGGCATTACCCCCAATTTTCCTACAGGCCCCAATGCTCCACCACACGAACTATTTGAGGCCTTCTTTGATGAGGAGGTGGTAGGCTATGTTGTCAAAGAGACAAATAAGCAGCACCAATTCCAGGTCCACTTTTTGGGCAAGGTGACCAAGGGCCACATGAGGCAGTGGACCCCAGTGACTCATAAAGAGTTCATGGTGTTCCTGGCACTCACCATGCTAATGCCTCATGTCAAGAAGCATAGGTTGCCTGACTATTGGATCACCAATGATCTCATATCCACCCCTGCCTTCGGGAAATATATGTCTCGCGACCGGTACCTTGATATCCTCGCAGCGCTCCATCTTGTCACCAACACCGACGTCCACCTCCCAGACAAGCTGTGGAAGATTAGGACCTTGTATGAGATGATGCGAGAACGCTTCACCTCCTACTTCAAGCCCTTCCGCAAGGTCGTCATTGACGAGTCTCTTGTGCTGTTCCGGGGAAAACTCAGCTTCCGGCAGTACATCCCCTCAAAAAGACATCGCTTTGGCATAAAATTCTTTGTGCTGTGCGACTGCCAAACTGGCTATGTCCTGGACTTCCTGGTCTACAGCGGGAAGGAAGGGGACGTGCTTGTGGACCCCCTCATTGGCTTTGGCGGAGCAGTGGTGCAAGCCATGATGGACCGCTACTTTCACAAGAATCACGTCCTCTACACGGACAATTATTACACGTCCCCCACTCTCTCACAGTACCTGCATGAGCGCAAGACGGGGACTGTAGGCACAGTACGAGGGAAAAGGAATGGCATGCCACCTTTCCCTCCAAAGACCAAAAAAGGTGATGTGTTCCGGAAGAAGTCGGGGCCCATTCTGGCTATCCACTGGCAACACCAGCGGAAGGTCAACCTCCTGACCACCATCCACAAGGGTGAAATGGTGGAGACTGGCAAGGTGGATCGCTGCACTCAGGCCAGGTTGACCAAGCCCGATGCTGTCCTGGACTACAACATCAACATGAGGCTGGTGGACAAGTCCGACATGCAGATAGGCTTCATTGACTGCCTGCGTACCTCGTGCAGATGGTACAAAAAGTTCTTTCTGCACATGGTGGACATGTCAGTTCTGAATGCCTACAATATATACAAGCTTCGGAATGTGAACACACCCATGAAGTTCAATAGCCTGCGGAGGTTCCAAAAGCAGGTGTTGACGGAGCTCCTGGAGAAGTATGCTACGCCACAGAGGGCAGTGGCACAATGTCTGCTACAACAGCAGGGTGAGGCCGAGGCCAGGTAAAAAGTCAACCATGGAGTGTGTGGAGTGCAAGGTGGCACTCTGTGCTTTAGAGTGCTTCTTTGATTACCACTCCAAGCTGGAGTTCTAATAATCATAGTGAAAGTGCCAAAGATAATGACAATATGTACAGTATATATATAGGCAAAAAGTGGAAGTAAACCAATTTATTGTTATACAAAAGTCATGTATTATGAACACATTTATACAAATACAATTACACCATAATAATATGTGAAAGTGACACATATGTATATACCAAGTGACATTCATATGATTAGAACCTATAGAAATATATAAATCAGTGAAAAAAGACACAATAAATTGTATATAAAACTTTTACAAATCATATAACTAAGTGAAAGTGACACAAGACCTAATATTTGATGGCCAAAGTATAATAGACACCTGTGATAACGAATAATCAGTGCCTAATACAACAATAACCTACCTCAATTACTAATAAAATGTACGGTATCGAGTGAAAATGAGCATTATCAGTGACAGTGACACTCTCTAAAGCATATTTGTCAAAGTGAAAGTGACACAAGACCTAATATTTGATGGCCAAAGTATAATAAACACCTGTGATAACGAATAATTAGTGCCTAATACAACAATAACCTACCTCAATTACTAATAAAATGTACGGTATCGAGTGAAAATGAGCATTATCAGTGACAGTGACACTGTCTAAAGCATATTTGTCAAAGTGAAAGTGACACAAGACCTAATATTTGATGGCCAAAGTATAATAAACACCTGTGATAACGAATAATCAGTGCCTAATACAACAATAACCTACCGGGCGGATGCCCAACCCCGAAAGGAGTTGAAATAGGAGAGCTATCCCCCCGCCAAAGGCGGCTTTCTAGGGCCTTTCCTAGCTGATGCTGAGAGGATTGGGTTCTAGTTATGTGGTGATGGGCTGGTCTACCAGAGTGAGAGCTGAGCGATCTCTGCCATACCCATAGCTTACTCCGACTGTTCCTTTTACTTATATATCTTCTACATCTCAAGTGACGGCGTCTTTTCCGTGGATTGATCTCCTTACTGCCAAGATTGGGAGCCAAAGCGTCACATTTTTCCCTTGCCCCTCAACTTTCCCTTCATAATTGCCGAGTGGCACAGGGCCTTGGGTGGGGCTTTGGTTTCCCGGGCGTTTCCGCACCCACCTCAGCTCCCTGCATTGGAGTGGCTTCGGTCACCCGGGCTTTGTTAGTGGTAAGCAGGGAGGGTTTTGTGGGGGCGCTCGTTTATGGCCTTGGCCTTGCTCGAGACCTTGGGGCTGTTCGGCCAGACAGCCTGGGGAACTACAACAACAATAACAACAATAACCTACCTCAATTACTAATAAAATGTACGGTATCGAGTGAAAATGAGCATTATCAGTGACAGTGACACTCTAAAGCATATTTATCAAAGTGAAAGTGACACAAGACACAATACTTGATGGCCAAAGTATAATAAACACCTGTGATAACGAATAATCAGTGCCTAATACAACAATAACCTACCTCAATTACTAATAAAATGTACGGTATCGAGTGAAAATTAGCAATATCAGTGACAGTGATACCCTAATAAACATATTTTATATAATTGGCCTCAAAATAACTAGAAAAATATCAAATAAACATCACATTCTCAATATCAAACACTAAAATCGTCTAAGGGAGATAAATACTTTGGCGCGACGAGCGGCTAGGTGCGTCGTAGACACGTCCGAACGCGGGAAGAATTTGCTGCCGAAAAGCACTCGTCATCCCGCGCTCACAATTATGCAACCAGAGGGGCTAGAGACCTCTACTCAACGCCATTCGACAGAGGAAGGTTTGTGGAACATTATTCTTTTTTATTCACAACATTACATGCCATATTCATTGACTTACAGAGTAGTTAACATAGCCCAAAGATCGTCAAAACACCCGGTACCGCAGCACAGTCGCAAGCTATAGCCCCCGGGGCTGGAGGGTTAAAGCCTTTGTTACCGTCCGGGGTATTTATAAACCTTTAGTTTATTTACTTCAACCTCTGCAGTTGTCTTTGAGTTAGCTGTGGGCAGAAAACTAATTTTGGAGAGGTAATTATAAGAGTGAGAGTAATCTATTTATTATTTCTAATCTGGCAACCTCTGCGTCATAAGGATGTGAGAGGGTTAATGATGGACAAGTATTATGAATGATTTTCATATGGCAAATAATAACAAACGATTGTTTTGTTCCATGTCCGAAGTTAGCAAGTTTTTTTTTAATACACAATCGGCTAAATTATAGTGTTCTAGCTAGAGCGTTATACAAGTGTAACAAATTTCCTTTGGTGGATGTTATCTCTGGTAATGTTACTACAAAATTATATCAGTCACAACATCATTCATACAAACAAATTTCTTCAGGGTAATAGAAGTTTGGCAGGGTAGCGAAAAATGTACATATTTTCGTCATATATATAATATTTTTTTAGTGTACATATACTCATGTCAGTTTCCTAGGACTTTTACATGCTCTTCCTTTGCCATTTCTCTAAACGGACCCCACAAAAAAATAAAAATAAAAAGCGTTTCCATTATACAGTAGGCTCACATATCTCGATCAATCTCATCTCCATATTTCGCATCTCGATGCCACCTTCAAGCTCTCCCCAATCACAAATCTCGATGAAAAAACGTTAATCTCGATAGCTAAATATCGATGCTAGATGCTTATATACTAATATAAGCAGATTAATCTTGACCAAATCGATGTGTGAACCTCACAGTCATTGTGTTTTGTTCACCTGTATACTAATGTACCGCTAGTATCGATCGTTTTCGAGCGGTAGTCTAACCTGACTCATCTCTGCCGCTTTCATTTACGTAGTAATATAAATTACTTTACCATGTTTTAATATACATTATTATTAGTATGAGGAAAATCTAAAAAATAATAATAGTAAAGACAAAAGAAAACTTGATTAAACTTTATACCATGGAAAATTTATTGAAGTCGGTAGATTTGCGGCCATTTTAGCAACTTGTAGCTTCACGATACAACACATGTTGATCACCAGTCGACTTTTGTTTTTGTTCAAGTGAAGATGCTTTGTTTTATTGATCAATTACATGGAATATTGTAGATGTAGTTGTAGCTGAAGGGTTAGGGAGTCATAAGATACACATATTGATCCAGATTGAGCAAAAAGGGGGATAATACAGCTGGTTGGTGATCGTAAGTACAAGTTACAGGGTCAAAAGTGGTGATTGTTAGATTTGATGTGGGTTACTTGCCAATTCGCTGGTCCCTATTGTATTTTTCCCCATAAGAAGTTAACTTCGCATCTCGATATTTCGAATCTCGATCGGTATTTGTGGGAACCAATTATGATCGAGATTGGAGATTCCACTGTATAATGACAATGTCTAATTACAGTAGGGTCTCACATAAAACGAGTTTATGGTCGATAAACGAGGGCGTTTTATGCGAATTCGCTTTATGTGAACACAGCATTTTGGTGGCGCAATATCGTCAATGTTCACTGTAAGCGAAAATTTTCGTACAAAGCGAACGATATTTCGTACGTTTTGTACGATATTTCGGCGTTTTATATGAAAGCGTACGATATTTTGTACGTTTTGTACGATATTTCGGCGCTCTATATGAAAACTCCTTGTATTTGCCCCACTTTGGCGGCGGACTCGTTTTATGTGATCACATTCGTTCTGATCGAAAATTAAATATTAATATTTTAGGTCGGTCGTTTTAATCGAGACTCGTTTTATGCGAACACGTTTTATGCGGGACCCTACTGTACTTATTATCGCCGATGTCCGAAGTTATCACCGCAGTACGAAGTTACCCCACTTTACGGTACGCTCCCCAGGGTGCTTGGATATAGCACATTGTTGGAGGACTCTGTGCAATATCTCATCTAATTGTTGCGCCATAACACATTGGGGTCTCTGTCGTTTGAGGGACCTAGATTTTACTTTACTAGCCCATGTTGGTCCCTTTACCTCTACCCCTGGACTTGGTTCTGTGAGTTCCTTACCTGCATCCTGCCGAGTGAGTGGGGGGGGAACTACTTCTGGTGTCCCTACCATGTGTGTCCCTGACGCTTGACTATCACAACATGAGGATTTGAGAACCTCATCCCGTGGAACTGTACTTAACCCAGATTTCACCCTAGTATGGATTGCAGGGGCAGACTTTGACCGGCATGTAGGAGCTATGCTGCTCGTGTTACTTGTTTTCGGCCTAGTAGACAAACCTGTGTCGTCTATCGTCGGCGTGACTCCTCCCGCCGCTGTATCATTTCCTTGGGCCATGTCAGGCACCGGAGCCATATGGAGCCCAATCTTACCTCCTGGTAAAGTCGTCTGCGATAGCAATAATTTAGACCCCTGTAGTCTTACCTTAACTCTTGGTCTAACCCTCATCGCCGGTGGGGGTTGTTCGGCACCCGCTTCACCGGAGCCGGGGAAAACCACCGGCGTCGTCGGAGCGGATGTCGAGGGAACCGGTGGCGACGCTGACTTACACATCTGGATGAGGGGGCTATCCTGGATGTTTGATGCCTTGTCGGTGTGCTGCGGACTGGACAACTTGCGCACCTTAGCCGGTAGATGTTCCACACTGGACGCCTTCTGACGGAGTCGTTCAGGTGAGTCCAGTTGCGTAGAATTTACCATCTCCGTCGATTCAGAGCGAGCTCTTTAGTGTGGGGAGGGAAGTGACAGACAGAGGACTCAGATAAATGGGGAGAAGCAAGGTTTGAGTTGGGCAGAGATGGGACCGGAGCCTGACAGACAAAGGGATCATCAAAGGAGTACAGGTTTATAATCCTCAGTAACTCAGCTGTGTCACAGAATAATTCAGTATTCGCCATCCTTGCTGCGTAAGATTCAAATTTTGTCTGAATCTCAATCAAAGTTCATAAGCAAGACATGTCTTGGTTGTCAAGCCATTCATCGAAAAGGTCCGAGTACACCGGACATATACTCGCCGTCCATGAAAAGGTAGTCTTGTCCAAACATCTGACACAGCGGATGCACAACCTGTGCGCCGCTACTGGGACAGATAAAGAAGTTGGTGTAGAGCAAATCCAAAACTTCGGCATGGTTACTGCCTCCCCTCCCCGCCGGGGACAGTACCTCCTCAGCTGAGCTGCTCCGGATATGAAGAGTCTGGAAATAGAAATTTCCAGGAATCATTGCTCATAAGGATAACCTGAGAGGTGATAATCACATCCTACTCACTTCCTGGCGGAGAGAAAACTAGTGAGCCACCGCCCACCCATCTTCTCACCTCCGGGCAGTTGTCGTGGACAACCCCACGCCCTTTTCAATCGGGGGGAAGTCACGCGTGACTGCTTAACTATGACGTGATTCACTGGCCCTAAGTGGACACCTAGCGCGCATCGTCCTGCAGCTGCATGCTAGCTAGACACTGCTAAATCCTATACTCAACTGTACCGCCGGGCGTAGTGGGAGGGGAAAAACGAGCAAGTCAACCCTTCCCAACTGGGCCACCGGGCCGACGGGGTAAAATGGTTCGTCAAAGGGCGAGTCGAACAAGGGTGACGGTTGCAAGCCGTCCTCTCTCCGCCGGGCTGTGCACGAGCGCCGGTAGGAGGGGTAGTGGTACACTACTAGTCAAACAGAGGGGAACAAGGAGGCCCAAGCACGCCAGCGCGGCGGTAGCCGGACCGAGTACGAAGACGAGGGTCCGGCGGGCCAAGGAACAAGGTAAAAACAGTCCGTAGCACAAGACCACTAATCCTTAACCAAAACAAACCCCCAAAACAGAATGACTCCGGGAACTCTATGCCCGAGATGAAAACTCGAGCCTGAGAACACAGGGTAAAAGGGGGGAGGGCATAATAAAAATATCATATAATAACAATGCACTCCTAAACCCTAAGAAGAAAAAAGCCCCAACGTGGCTGACCACTAGGTAATAGTAATCCTTACCTTTGGGAAGAAAGACTAAACCCTGAAGATGAAGCGGCCACAGCACGAGGAGAAGAGGCCCACGAGAGGGGCCCGGAAGCAGGCTCGAACACAAGGAGATCCCACACCACGTGTGACAATCCTTACACTGGAGCGTCTGCTAAGACTGAAGAAACATATGGCCTGTAGGCCCAACACGCTGTACTGAAGACCTACTGCGATGAAAACTAGCCTGGTAACTAGAAATAATCAACAGCTAAGGCGCGTATAAACAAGAACAAACTCACACGTGGCGACTGGCTTGGAGAACACGTAAGCGCCTAAAGTACCCTAATTTAACACTTCCTGCGGGCACCCAATGGGTAGCCTGTGCTAGCTAATCCTAGACCCTGTTCAATACAACTCAGATATATACAAATGACTAAGGACTCACGAGAAACTGAGTGAACGACGAATGAAGCAGCTCAGGCGAGACACGTCCTACTTGGGTGCGCGCCGGGAAGCGAAGGAGATATGGCCGCCTGGCGAGGAGCGGCTGGGTTGCCACAATGCACGAAATCCACCGAAAGGGGAAAGCGTATTATAACATTGTTTAATTTTTGTCTTTTTCTTCTCTTATTTTTTACGAAGTTTTTTCGTAGTGGGTACCCGATCTAAAGACGACTCTGTAAGATAAGTTGCGTTACACTTATGAGGAATACTCTGTTCATCCCCGCGGCGGTATATTCAAAGCGGCTGACGCGAGTGTTGAATGGAGACTATTACAGTAAACCCTCGCCATCTCGGACCTCTAGAAGTCGGAAACCCGTACTAGTCGGACTGGCTACGGCCTCTCGGACATGCACTTCCGTATTTCGGACATTTCCGTCATCGTTCCGACAGTCTCTGACGTTGTCGGACTTTATATAAGTATTCGGAAAATGTCCGTCATAACCGTCCTCTGATATCTCGAATATTTCCGAAATGTGTCGTAACGGTGTCCAACAAAGCATGACGTGTCGGATGACACCTCACGTCACCGGACAATAAGGGTGAATATCCGATATTATATTTTTCAATTCCATCACATTAGAAATGATTCAAAGATTTCAAAAAGTCCAAATAAGACATAGTTATGTTAATGTATAAGGGAGTTAGGTAGATGAATTAGAGAGAGAGATAGATAGAAAGAGAGTGTATATCGAGGGAAAAAAAAAAAAAAAATCTATCAAACGTAAATCTTCCGTCTCTACAGTACTCGCACGGAGGGGAGAGTTGAAATATTTTGTTGACTATCTTATTTATTATTTATCTATGTGCTGGAAGGATATTATATTTTTCAATTCCATCACATTAGAAATGATTCAAAGATTACAAAAAGTCCAAATAAGACATAGTTATGTTAATGTACAGTGGAATCTCCAATCTCGATCATAATTGGTTCCCACAAATACCGATCGAGATTCGAAATATCGAGATGCGAAGTTAACTTCTTATGGGAAAAAATACAATCGGTTCCAGCCACTTTACATCAAATCTGTCAATTTTCACATTTGCCCCCCACAATCACATGCAATATATATAATATGTTAAAATAGATAAAATTAATAATGAAAGAGTTTTATTTTTACCTTATATTTATTGATAAAGAGGTTTGTGTGGTTGATTGTTGGTTCCGAGGCGAACGCAGTTAGGTTACTGCGTCTCCGCACCCGGCGCACAGTCACCGTCAACAATTCTTGCAATTGCTTCCCTCACCCTGTCACCACTAGTACCGGCATTTTATGAATGCGATAAAAAGTCCAGGTAGACGACTTCACAATACAAGTTTTCAATGGCCGCTAGATCTACCGACTTCAATAAATTTTCCATGGTATAAAGTTTAATCAAGTTTTCTTTTGTCTTTACTATTATTATATATTAGATTTTCCTCATACAAATAATAATGTATATTAAAACATGGTAAAGTAATTTATATTACTACGTAAATGAAAGCGGCAGAGACAGGTTAGACTACCGCTTGAGTCGATATGTGAGCCTACTGTATAAGGGAGTTAAGTAGATGAATTAGAGAGATAGATAGATAGAAAGAGAGTGTATATCGAGGGGAAAAAAATAAAATAAAAAATCCATCAAACGTAAATCTTCCGTCTCTGCTCGCACGGAGGGGAGGGTTGAAATATTGTGTTGACTATCTTATTTATTATTTATCTATGTCTATCTATCTATCTATTGCCTGACGCCGTGATCCCCGAAGGGGTGGCCACGAACGAACTGCCCCCATGCACCTCTGTCCCCAGTCAGTCGACGCCCCTCCCTCCAACCAGCACCACCCTCATTCATGTACTTTCTCACTCCATCCTTCCATCTCATATTCGGTCTACCTCTCCCTCTCTGTCCCTCCACCTCGCTCTCGTACACCCTCTTATTAAAAAGGAGTACAAAGGAAATCAAGCAACAACAGATCTAGTGACCCTTCTAGGCTGCTTGTCCTCCAAAACACTGAGGATCAAGTGTCCAAACAGTGGTTTAGAGTGGGTAAGGGAACATTGGAAAGGGAACTACTGCCCTGGAACTAATGTCCG
Organism: Paralithodes platypus; assembly: GCA_032716605.1. NCBI lineage: Eukaryota > Metazoa > Arthropoda > Malacostraca > Decapoda > Lithodidae > Paralithodes > Paralithodes platypus. The sequence continues at coordinate 36,891,216 of CM064503.1, read as the reverse complement.
TGGCAGGACTAGGAAGTTTGTAGGGGACATATGGGTTAGTAACTGAGGGGAGGATAAAATAAAGTTATTCATTTACAAACGCAGTCAGTCGCGGGTTTGATGCGAGATATTTGTCTAGGCAGAGTTTAAATGAATCAACGGTGCTGCAGTCTATAACGTCGGGGAAGCCCATTCCACAAGTTGACAACTCGATTGAAGAAGAAATTCTTAGATTCGTGTGAGTTAAAAGATTTACCAATAATTTTGCAACCGTTTCCCCGCGTGTAATTAGATTGGTCGATAGTGAAGTACTTACTACAGTTCATATTGTCGATGCCTTTGATGATTTTGAACACTTGAATTAAGTCACCTCTTAATCTGCGCTGGGTTAAAGGAAATAGATTTAATTCTCTAAGACGCTCTTCGTATGGTTTGTTCTTTAGGCTAGGTATCTTTTTGGTAACTCTACGTTGAACTCGTTCTAGCTTGTTTATGTCTTTTTGGTAATAAGGGCACCAGCATTGAACGCAGTATTCCAGAAGAGGGCGGACTAAGGAATTGTAAAGGGTTAGGATAACGTCTTTGGATTTATGCTCAAATGACCTGCCTATAAAGCCAATTATTTTGTTTGCCTTCTTAACAACTTCTGAACATTGTTGACTCGGTTTTAGGTTACTCGATATTGTTACTCCCAGATCGGTTTCTCTGTTTACATTCTTAAGCTGAGTGCCATTCATCGAATAGCTTGCTTTCTCATTTAGGTATCCGATATGTAGTACTTTACATTTATCCGCATTGAAACTCATTTGCCAAATTTGGGCCCAATGTGACAATTTATCTAGATTGTGTTGCATATTGTCAACTTGATCTTTTGAGAGTACGCTATTTGCAATTTTTGTATCGTCAGCAAATTTTGAGATTGTACAGGCGAGACCCTCATCTATGTCGTTGATGTAAATTAGAAAGATAATTGGTCCTAGTACCGATCCCTGGGGTACCCCGCTACTTACATTGGTTCATTTAGATGCCTTACCGTTTATGACTACTCGGCTTTCTGTCGCTGAGCCAATTTTCTATCCATTTCAACACACCGTCTTGTATTCCATGCGCTTTTAGTTTTAGCAGTAAACGTTTGTGGGGAACTTTGTCAAAGGCCTTTTGAAAATCAAGGTATATAATATCTACAGCTTTACTCTCATCGTAGAGGTTGAGGATATCGTGGAAGAAGTCTAAGAGGTTTGTTAAACAGGAATGTTTTTTACGAAAGCCGTGTTGAGTATCTTTAAGTATGTTATTTTCCTCTAAGTGATTTACGAGTCTGTCTCTTATGACCGTTTCTAGCATTTTACATACAACTGAGGTTAAGCTAATTGGACGATAGTTACTGGTAGGGATTTGCTGCCTTTTTTGAATATCGGTGTTACGTTGGCTATCTTCCACTGATCAGGCATAGTTCCAGACTGCAAGGATTTATTGAATAGTAATGTCAGTGGTTTGAAGAGCTCATCCTTAGCTTCCTTTAGAACTCTAGGCGAGATTGTATCAGGTCCAGGCGTTTTATTTACCTTGAGTTTATCTAAACAATTCAATACTTCTCTCTCTGTAACGGTGATATTGCTTAGAACATCTGAATTATCAATCTGAATCGGCGATGGTGTAGGGATATCACTGAGGTCTTCTGTTGTAAAAACTGATGCAAAGAAGGTATTGAGGGCATTACTCATTTGTACTTCGTCTTTGGTGTATTCTCCATTTTCATCGACTAACGGTCCAACAGTGGAAGTAACTACTTTTTTCTTTCTGATATAACTATAGAATTCTTTCGGGTTTGTTTTACTTTGATTCGCAATATGTAACTCTAGGGTCTTTTTACTTTGCTTAATTAACTTTTGGGCTCTGCGTCGTAGCTCTACAAATTTCACCCGTTCTTCGTCATTTTGTGAGGATTTTAATCTATCATTAGCAAATTTTTTTAGAAAGCAGGCAGCACGCTCGTTTCTGTCTCTCGGAATCTTCATTCCCTCTACTACCCAACCACTCTCTATATGCTTTCTTCTTTTCTTCCACAGCTATTCTTACCTCTTCTGTCCACCATGCTGTACCTTTCACTCCCCTCACTCCACACACCTCCTCACATGCTGCACAGATCTCATCCTTAAACACCTTGCTCATCTCCACCACTTCCTCCATAACTTCCAGGTCGAACCCACCTAGTCGTCTTTCCACTGCTCTCCTGTACTCCTCCCTGACTTCCTCCTCCTGCAACCTCTCCACCCTCCTCACCATTCCACCCTCCTCTCGCCTCCCTCCAGCTCTCCTCACCCACTTCTTTTGTATCCTAACCTTAGCTACCACTACATAATGATCAGACAGACCCCCTCCAATACCCCTATACACCCTAGCATCCATCACAGATTTCTTCATTCGTTCATCCACACATACATAATCAAGCAATGACTTTCGTTCCACCACTGTCTTATCCTTCATCGTCAACATCAGTTTCCACGTGTACCTGTGGATCATTCTGTGTCGGAAGAAGGTGTTGGCTATCCACAGCCTCCTCCCCACACATACATCCACAAGTGCACTACCATTCCCATTCACCTCTGATGGTACCCCCCACCCTCCCACCACTCCCTCAACTTTCCTATCACCCACCTTACCATTCATATCCCCAATCAGAAATATTCTTTCGTTCTTGTCAAACTTCTCCAGGCACGCCACCACATTCATCCAGAACTCCTCTTTCTTTCTTTCAAGTATATCCTCTGTCGGGGCATACACGCATACAATCACCCACGTTTGTATTCCTACTTTCATTCTCACCCACACAATCCTTGAACCCACAGACCCATACTCTCTTACACATTCCTTCCATTTGCTACTTACAAACAAACATGCACCTTCTCTCGCTGTTCCTTCACTCACTCCAGCACACACACCCATTCCACACTCCCACTCTCTCACATCTGAACCTTTCCATTTGGTCTCTGTCATTCCACATACATCCAGCCTGGCATTTACTAACACTTCCAGAACCTCTCTCTCTTTTGTGCCATCATTCATGCCACTAACATTCCACGTAGCCATTCTCAGAATGTCCGAAGGCATGTCCTTAGTTGGTCGTGGTTCGTCAACGTTGGTTCCGTCCGCATCCGAGGCTGTTCGTTCGTTTTTCTTTGCTTAGATATTTTTTCCGGGTGGGGGTCGCAAGCCCACCGACCCAACCTCTTTAGTCGCCTCTTACGACACGCAGAAGGCACTAAATCTATGTGCTGGAAGGATATTATATTTTTCAATTCCATCGCATTAGAAATTATTCAAAGATTACAAAAAGTCCAAATAAGACATAGTTATGTTAATGTATAAGGGAGTTAGGTAGATATGCATTAGAGAGATAGATAGATAGAAAGAGAGTTGCAGAGGGGGAGTGAGTGATTTTATGTGGAAAAAAGCTAAAAATACCCTGGCAAAAAACTTCCGAACCATCGGTAAATCTCGGTAAAAAATTTGTAAAGTCGAGCCAAAGTGTTTGTTGTGCGGGCAAGGGGTAGTACTATGCAACCTTCGGTAAAGTGAAAATTCGTTGCAAGAGTGTTCGTTGTGCAGGGGTTTACTGTACTGTGTTTTGTATTACAGATTATAGGGTTCGAATAGGGTTGTCTTCGTTTTCTAGGTTGACGCGGACGTCTCTCTTGAGGTCGGATTTTTTCCATAGTCTCCGATTTCATTGTTGTCTCGGACGGACATTGGTTAGGTCGGATTTTATCCTCAGTTAGGTCGGACACAAGCCGGACTCCGGACATCTTGGATTTTCGGTCATCTCGGACTGAGTCTCCCCCCAATTAGTCCGAGATAGCGAGGGTTTACTGTATATTAATAGGCAGATCGTCAATGATGGAGGGGCCACTATTAAATGCCTAATATTCTGGAGGATGGTGATGTTATAGATGTGGTATATTGCAATTTTATGAAGGCCTTCGATAAGGTCCCACATAAAAGGTTTATAGAGTAAGTTAGAAGCTATAATGTAGGGGAGAAATGTGTGAAATGGATAGAAGCCTTCCTGAAAGATCGGAGACAGAGAGTATACTGGTGAATGGAATAGGCTCGGGGTGGAGGGAAATTACAAGTGGGGTAGGGTAGAGCTACCAAAGGAGACGAATTGTCCAGTAGAGACGCACTTCATGCAAAAAAACTGCCATGCAAAAAACTAAAAAGTACCTGAAAAGAAAACAAATACAGTAAGATCTCATATCTAACGAATAATAGGTGCCAAAAAAATCGCGTTAGATCCAGATTCGTTAGATATAAATACATAAACTAATAGGAAAAATGGTAATTGGTGCCAAAATTTAGACAGAGTCCCCATTTTTACCTATTTTTGCCCTTCCGAGTGCTATTTTGTGACATTAAATATATTCAAATCATGTAATATATTAATTATAAGATGAATTAATAATAAACCAACCTGTGAGTGAATAATGAAGTGTGTAGGTTAGACGATATCGAAGATATCCGAGCAGGGAGGCTAGGCTAACTGGGATGCGCCGCGCACCTCCTCACCTCCACCACAGCTTCCCTCTCTTAACATTGCCACTAAAACACGTCTTTGCAACAGATAGGCTGGTTTTAATTTCAGTTTTCTGTCTCTTAAAGTTACGCACTGTCCCCTCGGGAAAACCAGTTATTTTCACTATCTCACAGTTCTTGAGGCCTTTTTCAATTAGTTCAATCACTTACGCTTTATCCTCTGCCGTATATATATATTTTTTTTTTCCAACACGCGTAACCCTCTTCACTGGTACTTTTATCTTTCTTTCATGCATATTTCCATTCTCACCACTCCCCTCTCCAGTACCTGAGGATTGGGTCCACATCACAAAAGGTGTAACACAACAAAAGCTTAAGGTTGGGGCGAGTAACACAACAAAAGATTGAGTTGGGTTGAGTAATGTAGGCCTAAGGCGCGACGCGGACTGGACTGACGGCAGTGACGGGGAGGGAGGAAGGAGGGAGGGACGCCACTTAGCTCAGTACTGTAGGCCTATTTGGTGGGAAATTTTAGGGATCGGCGGGAAATTTGGAAAATTGATACCAGGCACTCAGAATAATTGCCGTTATATATGGATATTGGTTCGTTAGATTGAGATAGGGTAGAGCTCCAAAAGGGCAGTTAGATGCAAATTCGCTAGATCAAAATGCGTTAGATGCGAGAGTCCACTGTACATCAAAAAATACTTTATGCTATTAGTGATGTTCTCAAAGACTACCAGCCTAATAGGACACACATTTATCTTGAGAAAAAATAAAACAAAATAAAAATTAGATTTTCGGGGTATCTCTTAGCCCAAACCTAAGAAAGCAATTTTTTCACAGCTCATTTTTGTCCTACTTCTCTAACTCTGATCGTTTTTCTTTTGTTTCAAATGGAAAGAGCATGTCTTGAACTATACTCCTGCATGGTTTCATGACTCTTGCATGAACGAGTGTTCGTGAAAGTGGGTGCTTCCCCATTGGTTCATGATATGGTCCAAAACCAATGGAGACGCATTTTTTCAAACTGGGTTTAGAAGGGCATAAACCGCATGCATGGTAAACCCCAATCTCGCCCCACCTCCTCCTGTATTCATGGTCGAGTTTCCTTTGATGGTGGTGGAGCTACCTTCATTTGACTTCGAGGCCCAATGGAGACGCACACGTGTGGGCCATATAGAGACGCGTCTGGATGGGGTGGTGGTGTGCGTCTCCATTGGTTTAGTGTTATTTATCAAAGTTATCTGCCCTATTTATAATATTATATCTTATTTCAGTTGCAAGAATATTGAATTAATAGTGCATGAACTACAAATACAAACTAACAGAAATGGAAAATAGAAATAAATAGTGTATGAACTATCGAATAAAGACTAAATAATGACAGAAATAATCGTACAATTTGTTTTTGTCACGTAGGTCTAAGTGTGAGCTTTCGATACCCAGCTTCACAACACACACACACCCACACACTCACACACACACACACACACACACACCACCGACGAGACAACACCTCCGCACCCACGCTCCCGAAAATCAGCTGATCTAGCAAGCTGTTTACAGCGCTCATCAAATAAACTCACCTAAACTTCAGTATAAGGATATTTTGTGTTGTCCTGTATTAAAATGCAGTATTAAAATAATTTGAGATTAAAAACAAGTGAGGATATTTCGAGTGATAAAAATAATTTAAGTAATTGTGAATGCGAGTGGATGTAAACAAATATGGCTGACTTTGATGGATTTGAAGTCGGTGAGACCGAGGGCATTCTAGGGAAAATTATACGTGAGCTGAATGACATTAAAAGGTGGAAGGAGGATATGCAGGAGTGGAAGGTGAGTGTTAGTTCACAGATTGAGGCTATATGTTCAATATGTGGTGCTCAGGCTGGGGACATCGAGCCTGGACAAGATTTGAGTCGGGCTAGCCTAAAAGATATTCAAACTCATATGGGGCAACTCCAGGACGAAAATGAAGCTTTAAGATTGCAACTTGAAGAATACAAAGGGCAAACCAAGGAAATGAAAACACATGTGGAGGAGATTAAGGAGAAACACAATAAATGGGTTAATGACGAAGGAGGAAAAGTGAAGGAAGTGGCAATGAAGGAAATCATGGAGGAACAAAAGAAACAATCAGAAAGGGAAAATAGAGATTTAGAATCAGTGGTAGTAAACGCTATGAGGAGAAATGAACAGGTCCTGCGTGAAACAATAGATAGAAATAAGTGTATTATTGTATTTGGGGATATAGAGGAGCACATTATTGAGAGGAAAGCTAGGGATAAGGAAGAAATTAATAAGGTAAAAACATTGATCAAGCATGTCGATGAAGAAGGAAACAACTGGAGAGATGATATTGAAGAAGTTAGGAGAATGGGTAAATATAGTAAGGGAAACACAAGGCCAATGAGAGTGCAGTTTAGGTCTAGGGTAACAGTGGATGCAATAATGAACGTAACATGGAGACTTAACTTGACCAGCAAGTTTAAGAAAATTACAATTAGAAAAGATATGAGTATTGAGGATCGAAACATAAGAAAGGAATTGCAAACCGAGGCAAATGTAAAGAATGGAGAAAGGACGAAAGAAGACGAAAAGAAGTTTTTCTGGAGAGTGTGGGAGGGAAAACTAAAGAAATGGTATATAAAGCGAAGGGACGAAGTAGGGAGGGAAAGGGAGATGGTGCGGGTGACGGGGGAGAAGGCAGAGGGAGGGGAGGTGGAGATGGAGAGAGAAACAGTCCAAGTGGAGGCAGAGGGAGGGGAGGTGGAAACGGAGCGAGAAACAGTCCAGGTGGAGACAAGAGGAGAGGAGACAAGCTAGGAAATAAATTGGGAGGGGTACGTACAAAAAAGAAAGGAACGGGCAGGGGAGAGAAAAATAGGGAAAATACTGGAAATGCTAAGTTCATGTATACAAATATTGATGGGTTAATTTCCAAAAAGATTGAGTTTGACGAATATGTAAAGAGAGAGAGGCCCGGGGTAGTATGTTTGACTGAAACTAAGCTTAACCAGGAGGTAGACACGAATATAATTAGTTGTGCAGGATACAGTACATGGAGAAGAGACAGGTTAGGAAAGCTAGGAGGAGGAGTGTTGATCATGGTAGATAATAAAATTACTGCTAAAGAATTAAAACTTGGTGATAGCATTGCTGAAGTGGTAGCAGTTGAAATTGAGGATAATGATAGGTCAAAATTGGACATCGTATCAATGTATTTACCTCCTAAGACTAAATCTTGGAGCAATGATGAATATAATGAATTAATTTTGGAAACCTTGCGTATGTTAGAAATTATTTGTAAAAGGAAAAATAGGCTTATTCTTGCAGGGGACTTTAATTGCGGGGAGGTGGATTGGGAATGTTTGGATGCGGGTTCAAATGAAAATACTTGGGGTAGCAAATTTCTTGAACTAACAATGGGGTATCTATTAACACAACACGTTACGGAAAATACAAGATTTAGAGGAGGTGATGAACCATCAAGACTTGACTTACTATTCACCAAAGACCCCCAAGAAATAAAGAACCTAACATATTTGAGTCCCATGGGAAAAAAGTGATCATGCTGTGATTGAATTTGAATTGACAGTGGAATTTCTGGAAGGCAGAGAGGAGGAACATAGGGAATTTAGACTAAATTATAGTAAGGCGGATTATGAATCATTACGAGGATACTTTGCAAATATGGATTGGTCATTTATTGAGCAAGAACAGAATATTCAGGTAAAATACACCATGTTACTAGACATTTACAGGGAGGGGGTAGATAAATATGTACCAACATTTAAGGATGGAAAGCTGGCTAAGGAGAAAGAGTGGTTTAACATGCGATGTCACATTGCCCAGAACAAAAAGGACTCTGCATGGAATAAAGTGAGAAGGAGACACACTGAGGAAAAATGGGATGAGTATAAGAATGCTAGAAACAACTATGTCAAGACTATAAGAGAGGAGAAAAAGAACTTTGAAAAAGATATAGTAAACAAATGTAATAAAGAACCCAAACTGTTCTATAGTTATATCAACGGTAAAACTAAAATAAAGGACAAAATAACAAAGCTTAGGGTAGAGGGTCAATTATATGAAGACACAGTGGGTATGTGTGAAATTATGAATCATACATTAACATCCGTGTTTGTGGAGGAGGATGACTATGTAGAACCTGTGGTGGAATTGAATGAGATACAGGGACTAGAGTCGATAGAAGTCAACAAGGATGAACTAAAATCATTGTTGGAAGAATTGGACGTGAGAAAATCTATGGGCCCAGATAACATTGCTGGATGGGTATTAAGAGAATGTTCTGAACAACTAGTGAGACCTATTTTTAATATTGTTCAATACTCATTAAACAAGGGGGAGCTTCCCTTAGAATGGAAACAAGCAAATATAACTCCAATATATAAAAGTGGAAATAAAGAAGACCCGCTAAATTATCGACCGGTATCCTTAACGAGTGTTATATGCAAGCTTTGTGAAAAGATTATTAGAAAAAGATGGGTGGGTATGTTGGAGGAGAGGGAAATAATTTCAAGCAAGCAGTTCGGGTTCAGAAAAGGTCATTCGTGTACCACAAATTTGTTGAGTTACTATGATAGGGTAATTGACATTGTACAAGGGAGGGAGGGGTGGGTAGATTGTATCTACTTAGATTTCAAGAAGGCATTTGATAAGGTGCCTCATAAGAGATTGTTGTGGAAGCTCAGGACTGTGGGGCGGGTTGAGGGAGTATTATTAAAGTGGATGGAAAACTATTTAATTGGGAGGGAAATGCGAACAGTAATAAAAGGAAAGTTCTCCTCGTGGAAAAGGGTAAAAAGCGGAGTGCCTCAAGGATCGGTGTTGGCCCCAATCATGTTTTTGGTTTTCATCAACGACCTTCAAATGGGAATAGACTCATATATATCTATGTTTGCTGATGATGCAAAACTAATGAAGCATATTACAAGTAGGAGTAGTTGTGAAGAATTACAGAGAGATCTAGATAAGTTATATGAGTGGAGTCAAACTTGGAAAATGGAATTCAACACGAGTAAGTGTCAGGTTCTTGAGATGGGAATTAGTAAATATAGACCTTCTTGGGGATATAAAATAGGAGATGAAATAATTAGTAAAGCTGTGAAAGCAAAAGACCTAGGGGTAGTTGTGGCAGACAGCTTGTCACCTGAACAGCATATAAATAAAATAACTGGTGAAACCTATGGAGTGTTGACTAACATGAGAATAGCTCTGAATTATTTAGATGAAGAGATGTTAGCAAAAATAATAGGGACAATAATACGACCAAGACTGGAGTATGCAGCAGTGGTGTGGTCTCCACACCTTATAAAACATAATAAAAAACTGGAAAGAGTTCAGAGAGTTGCCACTAAGATGATAGCTAGCCTTAGAGACCTACCTTATGAGGAGAGATTGGAGAGGCTAAAGCTGCCAACGCTGAGGGAGAGGAGAGAAAGAGGTGACATGATCATGATGTTTAAGTGTGTGAAAGGTTTTGAGAAGATCGACAAGGGAGATTTTGTGGTGAGGGACGAGGGAAGAACCAGGGGTCATGATTGTAAGTTGAGGAAAGTTATATGTAAGTCTGATGTAAGAAAGTTCAGCTTCCCGTATAGAAGCATTGAGTGTTGGAATAAGTTGGATGGGGAGGTGGTGGGAGCAAGAAATATCCAAACTTTTAAAGCAAAATTGGATAAATGTAGAGAGAGAGACAGGACAACACGAGCTTAGGCTCAAATCCTGTATACTACAATTAGGTGAGTACAATTAGGTGAGTACACACTCAGGGGTCTAAATGTGGCCAAATTGCACTTTTTCATTGACCGTGACCGAACATCAACGAGACATAGGTCTACTTGTTTGGACGTCCCTCTAACTCCCTCACTGGAGTGACTCGTGCTGCCGTGCGGTGGGGCCAGTGGCACAACCCTTTAGTAGAGGGTTGTGCCAGTGGGGGGCGAAGGAGAGAGGGAAATCGACACTCCTTTATTTCTCTCTCCTCCCCCACTTCGCGAATCGGTAATTTGTGGGTTATTTCGCATATTTCTTTGTTACTATGCATCTTATATGCATTCATGTGCTTTGTGGTGATATAATATTGATATACAGTAAACTTCCGTTAATCCGAAGGGCAGCGGACCGGCCCTCGTTCGGATTAGTGGATTTTTCGGATTATCGGACTTTACCCCTATGAACCTGTGTATTAATGGCCTGATGAAAACATTGAGGCATTAGGCCACCCAAATGACACACACACATATCATATGTTCATGAAATCACTTCAAAAGTTTACCATTGTCATTGTAGCCTATTACCTACTTCAAAACATTCAGATTAATGGTCAAAGGAATCTGCTGATATAAACGTAAACACCATATGTCCGCATCGTCTACTAGCGAGTTTGTCTTGCTCTTGAAGATCAGATCAGATGTGGTTCGGGAAGTAATACCTTAACAACGGCATTTCCCTGAGAGGTTCTTGTAATTTTCCTTTTGTGATTTTCCTTTTGTGACGTGCTCTGTTATATTATATTGTATTGAAAGCACCCTTGTCTTGTTGTCTTGAAAGCACCCTTGGGACGCTCCGATCACTGAACTATAAATAGTAGCGTATCGGAACGTCCAAAGGTGCGTTTTCAAGCTCAAGACTGAATGCGGTGCAAGCCAGTAGCGCATCGGAGCGTCCCAAGGATGCGTTCAAGAGCAAAACAAACTCTAGCAGACGATGTGGTGTTTACGTTTATATCAGTAGCTTCCTTTGACCATTAATCTGAATGTTTTGAAGTAGGTAATAGGCTACAATGACAATGGTAAACTTTTAAAGTGAATTCATGAACATATGATATGTGTGTGCTCCATTATGTGTCATTTGAGTGGACTAATGCCTGAAAAAGGGGACTTTGGGACTTCTTGAAATTCGGACCATCGGGTGAATTCGGATTTGGCCTCAAATTGAAAAATTCGGACTATTGGGAGATTCGAATCATCGGTCGTCGGATTAAAGGACTTTTACTGTATATGAGAGATATAAGCACTATTGCGTATTTTCCCCCTTCTTTCCTCCCCCCTCTCTCGCAAACTAGCTAGGCAGGGGAAGGGTGGCGGGGTTGCTTTTTACCAACAAATGTGCAATTCTCGACCATTGTAACTTCACTGCGGCGCGATATTTTAAAGAAAATATATATAGAGTCGGATGTTGGTTGGTATTCACTACACATTGATGTAGTTTTCGTAGCTATTTGGAAATGTTGCCCAAAATAGCTTAGGATTCGGGTCTTTCACAATTTATTTTCTCTATAGATGTACTGTACAATGTAGGCCCACTATCAGCATGCAACTACTGTACTTTAGTTTAAGCTAGAAGTATAAGTGGTATAAATATTATCTACTAAATAATCAAATTACTCGCATATTAATACAAAAAAACAGACGTTCGTCTGCACTGGACTGGGGTGCGTCTACTTAGGGTTTGGTGGTCATAAGGAGACGCACTTGATATTGGACCTCTTATCTCGGAAAATACTTGAAATATATCAAACATTGACACATCCATTAAAAGAATAACCATTTGGTAATATATCAAGTGAGTTTCAAGTTAAAAGAATGAATGAGCTTGACACACTGATTTTTTTCTTGAAAACTTTCACACTTTTTGCGTCTCCTTTGGTGCCTCTACCCTACCTCAGGGATCTGTGTTGGGACCACTACTGTTCGTTATATTTATCAACGACTTACCTGAAGTTATAACTAATGGAAGTGAGATATACCTGTATGCGGATGACACTAAGCTGTATAGAAGAGTGAGGAGTAAGGAAGATGTGGGTTTGCTTCATGGAGATGTGGAGGGCATGAAGGGATGGTCTGAACATTGGTTAATGCCTTTTCATCCAAAAAAAGGAAAGTACATGCGGATTGGGACTAGCAAGATAGACAAGGTAGGATACAGTATGTATGAAGCGATGGAGGAAGTTAATGCAGAAAAGGATATAGGACTGGTGCTAGACAATAAGTTAAATTTCTCAGAACATTTAGCGGAAAAGATAAACAAAGCCAATAGAATTGTAGGGCTGATAAGGATGACATTTGTGTCACTTGACGAAGAAATCTTCAGGAATCTCTACAGCGCTGGTTAGGCCGCACCTGGAATATGCGAACCAGGTGTGGGCTCCATATATGGTAAAGGATATAGAAGCAGTGGAGAAAGTGCAGAGGAGAGCTAGCAAGCTAGTACCAACGTTGAAGAACGCGGGCTATGAGCAGAGGTTGAGAACACTGGGGCTTCCAACACTTGCATATAGGAGAAAGAGAGGGGATATGTTAGAGACTTTTAAGATAGTGTCAGGAATGTATGATGAGGATGTGTGTGAAGGTATCTTCTTGATGCGGGAGGGAACAAGAACGAGAGGACACTCTAAGAAAATTTACAAAGAAAGAAATAGGCTTGAAAAGGCAAAGAACTCATTTTGTGATAGAGTGGTAAATGAGTGGAACGCACTGCCCCAGTATGTAGTCGATTCCGAATCAATAAGGAAGTTTGAAAGTAATCTTGATAAAGCATGGGGAAGACAAGATTTGAAGTTTGATTATAAAGCAAAAATACAGAATAGTAAAAATGTTGCGTCTGCTACCGCCGCCGCCAACACTGTGAACGACTGCAGCAGTGCAAGTACAGTCAGTCCTCCCAATCCGCGCCTATATGGGCGCCATTACACGACGGGTATTGGGAATTCGCGCATTGGGGATAACATAACTTATGGATAAAAATACATATGGGCGGCAGCCCGCATTTCCACCAACATTTGACGGTAATTTTTGATAAAAATCAATACTAATTGGACAACCAAGCATACACAATAATAGAAACATAAACAAGTAGTTCCTTACATTAAAAATAAATGCTATAAGTAGGTGAGAATAGTGGGGGCTCCGAGGCAGACCCCCGCGACAGGCGAGTTCATATAGCCTAGGCGTAGGCTTCCCCGGCCCCGTCACTGTCACTGGCCCCGTCCCCGTCTCCAGATATACCCATAGATTTCCCGATCGCAGTAGTGCCTTCACCAGTTTATTTTTCCTAGGCATTTTTAAGTTGTAGAAGGGTGTAGGAAGGCGGTTGTTACACAATAAATGGGTCAAGTCTCAGCGAGCGGACACTTAAGGATATTGGGACTGAAAAGGAAGCGTACGTGTGGTTGTGTGTGTGTGTACTTACACTAGTTGTACAGTACTTAGTTGTATTTGCGGGAGTGAGCATGCTCGTTTATTCCCGCCTCCTAAGATATGTTTGTCATACCGTGCTTTGAAACTATGCACTGATGGTGCAGACACTACTTCGGCTGGCAATTTGTTCCACCCACTAATCGAGTTGGTAGGAAATCTTTTACTTTTCAGATCAGATTTACTATTAGGCACTTTCAGTTTGTAGCTGTGACCTCTTGTTCTCTCACCTCCATCCCTCTCTATGAAGTTTTCTTGGTCGATTTTGTCAATACCTCTAACACATTTGTATATCTGAATTTGCTGTCCTCGTTTCCTTCTCTGTTCCAGTGTAGGTAGATTCAATCTCGAGCCTCTCTTGGTACTCAAAATTTTCCAAACCTGGGATCATCCTCGTAGCTGTTCTCTGTACCCTCTCAATTTTGTGGATATGTTTCTTCATGTGAGGGGACCACACTACAGATGCATATTCCATCCTGGGTCTTATTATTGCCGTTATTATTTGTTTCATGGTGTTTTCATTAAGATAATTGAAAGACATCCTGATATTTGCCAATAGTGCTAGTGATTCTCTCACTATCTTATTTACGTGGCTTTCTGGAGACATGTTATCCTTAAATTCTATCCCCAAGTCTTTTTCTTTTCTGCTTTGGGAATCACTTCGTTTCCTAGTTTATAATCTGTTCTAGGTCTGTACTTGCTTTTACCCATTTCTAGAGTCTTACATTTCCCTGCATTGAACTCCATATTCCATTTGATGCTCCATTCATGGATCTTTTGCAAATCTGCTTGGAGCTCAAGGCAATCCTCCTGGGTTCTGATCGTTTTAAGCAGCTTAGCATCGTCCGCAAACATGCTCATGTAGCTTGTTAGTCCCTCAGGTAAGTCATTTACAAATATTAGAAACATGATTGGGGCTAGGACAGATCCTTGTGGTACTCCACTCGTAATTTGAGTCCAGTTTGACGATTTCCCCCTTACTGTTGTTCTCATCTGTCTTCCGCTAAGGTAGCTCTCCATCCATTTCAGCAGTTTGTCTCCTACTTTTCCCTCATGTTTTAATTTCCACAGCAATCTCTTGTGTGGAACTTTGTCAAATGCCTTTTTAAAGTCTAGGTAGGCACAGTCTACCCATCCTTCCCTCTGGTCCACCGTGTCTATTACTCTAGAGTAAAAACTCAACAAGTTGCTTACACATGATCTGCCTCCTCTGAATCCAAATTGTTGGTCAGTAATTAATCTTTTGGATTCCAGGTAGTTCACCTATTTGTCCCTTATTAACCCTTCAAACTCGGATGGTACACGTGTGTACCATTATGTTTTGCCCCCAGGAACCCGGGTGGTACAACATTGTACCAGTGGTTGAAAGCCTGTGAGCTTGGTGTGCGAGGCGTCGGTCCGACGCATGTAAACAACAGCCGGCTGGACCGACGCCCCGCATCTCCGGCCACAAGAAGGAGAGCGTCGCTTGTTCGTGTGTGCCTGTATGTTGTTGTTAAGTATCGAAAAGTATTGTAAAGTGGCTGTTGTTGCTGTAAGTTATCTCCACTGAAATCATCATCACAACTCAACTAGTTGACTTAGAGAGCTCTACTTAACGCCATTCTACAGGTAAATAACACAGCTACGCTTGGGGATGCGCGGGAATGCGGGAAGCAGTCAGCATAACAATGATACGGTAGCCTAGCCTAGACGTTTTTCGGCCAAAACACCCGGGTTTCGGCCAATATTTATGTAATGCGTAGCCGGGGCTGGAGGGTTAATCCTTCCAGAATCTTCATGAGGATGCTCAATAGTGATACAGGTCTATAGTTCAGTGGTTTATCTCTGCTTCCTCCCTTAAATATAGGAATAATGTTTGCTCTTTTCCATTCTGTAGGTACTATCCCTGTGTCCAATGATTTGGTCATTATATCATATAATGGTATACTCAGTTCCTTGGCATTTTCTTTTATAATCCAGCCTGATACTCCGTCCGGTCCGGCGGCTTTGTTTGGATCCACCTTACTCATTATGTCTATGAGCTCTGCTCTGTTAAATGTGACTTCCGGCATTTCCTCTGTACCTATCTCATTGGTTTCTGGTGCAATGATTTCTCCTTCTTTTGTAAATACTGATGCAAAATTTCTATTTAGTTTTTCCGCAATTTCTGTATCCTCTTCTATGATTCTGTTTCCACTTTTAATCTTTACGATTGTGTCTTTTATCTTCCTTTTGCCGTTTACTGTACAAACTTGAAAAACATTTTTGGATTCTTTTCATAGTTCTCCACTATCCCTTTCTCATGGTTTGCCTCTGACCTCCTCCTCATTTCTGTGTATTTGTTTCTCTCCTCTTTATACTTTTGCCTGTTATCTTCCGAATCCCAGTTTCTCATCTTTTTCCAGGCTTTGTTTTTTGCTTCCTGTGCTAGCCTACATTCGCGGTTAAACCATTCTTTGCGATTTCCTTTTTTTCTGTTATTAACCCTTCCAGCCCAGGCAGCATTTTAAAAGGACACCACGAACGAAGGGCAGGTGCCCGGGTGTCCTTTTAAAATCGCTGTGCTTGAAAGCGTGCTTCAAAATTCGCGCGGCCAAATTTTGAATTGGAGGAGCGACCGCAGCGCCACCAAGCCTCAACTACTAGTGTTATCAGTTGGTACGTGGCCGCCATAGCCAGTTATACGGAAACAATTATTTCCGACGTGTCCGATTCGCTGCAACCTCCCGCGGGCCCCACTGCTACCCCGCTCGCAACTTCGACGCCTGTTGCAACCGAGAAGAAAGCTCAACGAAAGAAAATTAAGCGTTTGTTGAGTGATAGCGCTATACAGCGACAACTTTTTGATAGTGAAGAGAGCAGTGGCGAAAGCTTGGTGGACAAAGAACAATTTATAAGTGCAAGCGAAGATGACGATTTCGTTGGCTTTGGAGACGACGATAATGTGGATTTATTTGAGGGGGGAGACAGTAGTGATGATCCTGATGTGGAAGTGTTTCAGGAAGGTGCCATTGAACTTCCAAGTGTGCTAGAACCTAGGCCTACCCCCTCGCCATCTTTTCTATGTCAGCCTAGGCCTAGCCCTAGTAGCCCAGGACCTTCCCCTTTGCCTGCCCGTACGCCCTTGAAAGTGGGCAAATATTTCTATAAACAATCGTTGGTGAAAAGTGCAGCTAAAAAAGCACGCAGGGCAACCGCAGAAAAGGATAGGGAAGCTGAAGACAGTGATAGTGACGCCGACCCTGGTCTAGCAACCACCCGCATTCCATTGTCCCGACGCCTTGACCCGGGACGCCGCGTGGGTCACCCACAGCCCTTGGCTTCATCTCTCCTTCAGGATGACCAAAGGGCCTCTTCAAGTGGTATTAGTAGTGTGCCACAGCCCTCAACACACCGCAGAGCATTAGTTGCTGCGGAGAAGCCCTCGGCTCGCCGCAAAAGGAGCCCAACTCCCGAGGCCGAGGCTCCCATTGTTGATGCTCCCGCATCCTCCCGCGCCCCACACCGCCGACGCCCGGTCACTTCTTCACCCGAATTGTCTCCTGAAGAGGATGCTGACGACCCCAACATTGCCCCAGATGACCTGACGTCGCCTGAGGAGGAAGAGGAAGAGGAAGTCCCGACAAGACAAGCGAGAGGGCGAGGTCGTGGACGTGGTCAGTCTGCCGACCCCGCTGCCCCTGGGCGTGGGCGTGGGCGTGCAGGGCGTCCGCGTGGCCAAGGGCGTGTGCCAGGGCGTCCAGGGCGTGTGCCTGCTGCACCTGCACGTGCTCGAGCATCAGCATCCGACCTGTTTGTGTGGACAGATGGGGCTGATTTTGAGCCAGATTATCTTGCCTTTGACGAGGTACAGATGGGTTCCGGGGTGTCACCAACATTTCCCTGTGGCCCAGCTGCTACCCCCAGTGAAATTTTCTGTGGCTTCTATGACTATGAAGTCATGGAATACCTCGTCGAGGAGACCAACAACCATCATGAGATCTGTGCCAACTTTCTTGGCAGGAAGACCAGTGCCAAGATGGTGGCATGGAGAGCTGTCACTGTGGCAGAACTATATGTGTTCTTGGCACTCACAATGCTGATGACACATATCAGGAAGCACGCTCTGGCAGACTACTGGATCACTGGCGACATCATAACGACTCCAGCATTTGGCAAGTACATGTCCAGGGACAGGTACTTCGACATCCTCTCCTATCTCCACCTGACAAACAACATGGCAGTCCACCTTCCCGACTCATTATGGAAGATCAGGAAGCTGTATGACATGATTCGTCATCGGTTCACCACCTACCAGATTCCTTTCCAGAAGATGTGCGTCGACGAGTCTCTGGTCCTGTTCCGTGGTAGGCTGCACTTCCGACAGTATATCCCGTCCAAGAGACACCGCTTCGGCATCAAGCTCTTCGTCCTCTGCGACTGTTTGACGGGGTATGTTCCAACTTGTGGAATGGGCTTCCCCGAAACGTTATAGACTGCATCACCGTTGATTCATTTAAACTCCGCCTAGACAAATATCTCGCATCAAACCCGCGACTGACTGCGTTTGTAAATGAATAACTTTATTTTATCCCCCCCCCCCCTCAGTTACTAACCCATATGTCCCCTACTAACTTCCTAATCCTGCCACGGACATTAGTTCCAGGGCAGTAATTCCCTTTCCAATGTTCCCTTACCCACTCTAAACCACTGTTTGGACACTTGATCCTCAGTGTTTTGGAGGACAGGCAACCTAGAAGGGTCACTATATCTGTTGTTGCTTGATTTCCTTTGTACTCCTTTGTACTCCTCACCACATGCCACAAGGCCGAGATGGTCGCCACAGGGAAGGTGGACCGAAGAACCAAGAACCCCGTCCAGAAACCAGCTGCTGTCCTGGACTACAACCTAAATATGCGCCTCGTCGACAAGTCCGACATGCAGATGGGCTTCATCGACTGCCTGCGAACATCATGCAGGTGGTACAAGAAGTTTATCCTGCATACGGTAGATATGTCGGTCCTCAATGCCTACAACATCTACCGTCTGAGGACTCCAGGAGCCAAGAAGTACAAGTCCCTGCGGAAGTTCCACAAACAGGTGATACTTGAGCTCCTGGCTAAACATGCGGGTACACCAGGGAGGCCACTACAAGGACCAGGCCAGCTGGACAGAACGGGGTGTGCTGAATTTTTCAGGAAGCACCAGCTCAACGCCCTTCCTTTCAAAGCACCAGGTAGTAACGTTAGGAGTCAGAAGAGGTGCCATGTGTGCAGCCACACAACTAGAAGACCCCGCAAAGTGACAAAAACCACTTGGGAATGCCTCGAGTGTCAAGTGGGACTGTGTGCTGGCACCTGCTTCAACGAGTTCCACACTGTAATAAACTTTTGAAGTGGAAGTGACACTCAAATGTAGGCTAAGAATAATAATATAACTAAGTATAAGTGAAAAGGACACATATAAGTAATAATAAGTGCCTTCAATAACAATATGAACAAGTGAAAGTGACACTAAAATATATATTTCTAACAATAAATAAGTGAAAATGACACTCAATAAGACTAGGCCAGTCAAAGTGACAGTATAATAATAATAAAACTAAGTATAAGTGAAAGAGACACACACAAGTAATAATAAGTGCCTTCATAACAATATGAACAAGTGACAGTGACACTATATATATATTATTAGCTTACCTAACAATACATAAAAGGGAAAATTACTATCAATTATCAAAGTCCAGTGAAAGTGACACTATAATCATAATAATAATAATAAAACTAAGTAATAAGTGACAGAGACATAAATAAGTTCATGTAAATAACTTTATTGAGTGAAAATAACATAATAACTATAATAAATGACATAATAACCAATAAAACACTATCAAATCGCTTCCCGGCATAATTGCGGGTGGAGCGACGAGTGCAACTGGGCGTCGTAGCCGGGGCCGCGGTTGAGTGTTCGGACGCGCCGAGGTAAATACGCGGCAAAAGTTACCTCCACTTCCATCACCATCACTCCGGAACCAGTTGAGCTAGAGAGCTCTACTCAACGCCATTCTACGCAGCAAGGTAAGGCGCCCATTTCTATATATGTTTGATTAATGTAGGTAATATATTAAGTGAGATTAGCCTTAGTTTACTTTTGTTGATATTCGGCCAGATCGCCCGGATACGAGCTCCGTCCTTTGGAGAGCCGGCCCGGGCCAGGAGGGTTAATGTACTTTGGGACAAAAGTTTTTATACCAGTATCATAGACCTCCATGAATGCCTTGAGTTTTTTGTCTACCTCACTTTCAGATAACACCTGATCCCAATTTTGTGACTTGAAAATATCCCGTAGTCCTGCGAAATCGGTTCTGGAATACATCCAGTGATTTTCCTTGTGCTTTTCCCTTTCCTTGGGTAGATTATACTTCAATAGTAGGTCTATGTTGAGAACTGCATGGTCACTTTTTCCTAGTGGGCATAGGTACTGAATACTTTGAACCTCCTCAGGACTCCCTTCTTGTGAAAAGAAGGTCCAATCTAGCTGGTTGATCACTTCCCCTTACTCTTGTTGACTCTTTTACATGTTGGTATATAGAATTTTCCATGGCCATACTTAAAAATTCATAGCCCCAACTTTCCTCTCCTGTTCCGGGTTCAAGTTCTTCCCAATTCACTTCCTTGCAGTTAAAGTCCCCACACATGATTATTTCATCCTTTGAAGCTAAGATATTTTCTAGCACACTAATTGTTTCCTTACGAATTAGGCTATGCTCATCCTTACTCCATGTCTTCGTCTTGGGAGGTACATACGCTACTATCACCACTATTTTTTCGTTTCCACCAATTTCTAGTGCTAAAACTTCTGCTGTTGAAGTTTCTAGTTTTATCTCAGACACAATCAAATCTTTCCTAGTAAGGATGCACACTCCACCTCCATGTCGAAATTTTCTGTCTCTCCTCCAAATCCTGTATTCAGACCATCCTAGCAGATTTATATCAAGTTCCTCTCTTAGTTTTGTCTTAGTGAGACATACTATTTTTGGTTTCTTAGTATTGAGTAAGTCTGTTAGTTCTAATTTCTTAGAGATTAGCCCATCGACATTGCTATATAGAATCCTTAGCCTATACTTTCTAGTCCCCCATTACCTGCTCCAAGTGCCTTATCTGCGGCGGTCTGTTCCCTACCCTCTTTTTCTTTTAGTTTCTCTTTACCGAAAATTTCATAATCTTCCCCTTTCTTACTCCGTAAAAAAAGTATTCTTTTCTTGTTCTGTCCTCTTACTATTTTCCTCTTTGGCAGTTTTCCTTAGTTCAGCCGCCTTCTTTCTCTCTTCTTCTGGTATGTCCTGCCTGATGTAGATTTTGTCCCTACCCTCCAACCCTTTTAGCCTAGCTGCTACTGCCATGATTTCATCACATGTCCTTCTTGACTTAAATTCGATTTTTACCAGTCTATTGTATTCCTTTGTATATTTTCCCAGCCTAAACATGTCTGATATTTCCTCCTTCCAGGTGTCCTCCTCATCCTTAATAGATTCCAGAATCTTGTTGATACGACCTTCATCCTTCTCTCTTCGTTTTATCCAGTCTAGTTCCTCCTTTTCTTCCACCCCTGATATTATGAGGCAGTTAGCCCTACGACTTTCTTCCTGGATGGCCTGAGAGTTTTCGTGGATGCCTTGCTTAACCATACTTTTTACCTGGTCCTTTATCCTAACATCTTGCTGTTTCTGTT
This sequence comes from Paralithodes platypus, assembly GCA_032716605.1. NCBI lineage: Eukaryota > Metazoa > Arthropoda > Malacostraca > Decapoda > Lithodidae > Paralithodes > Paralithodes platypus. Next base: position 36,869,785 of record CM064503.1, on the reverse strand, counting down.
CATCCAATATCTTCCTGAATTTGTCACTGTGTGCCTTCCTTACACTGTCTAAATCTTTTACCACTTGGTCTCTAGTCATGCCCCAAGCATTTTTACCTTCAGAGATACTGGTGTCTAGCCTAGTCATTATCACTGCCTTTTCTCTCTCCACTAACTCCAACCTGTTCTTCAACTCACCATTCTCTGTAACAATTTCCTTCTTAACTATCTCCAAGCCGGTCACTCGGTCCTCCAAGTTCTTGATTTTGTTCAACAGCATGTAGCAAAATTTTCCAGTGTCCTCAGTCGTCCATGTTGTCATGAAACCGGGAAAATCCGGCTCTCCCTCCGATTCGTCACTCCCGCCTTTATCACCCCTCCCCCCCTCAGCCCCCTCGTCACCTTCATTCACCAACTTCCCCCACCTATTTCCTCTTGAAGTTGGAACCAAATATCTTGCCTCTTGTGCTGGATAATACACTTACATAGGACATATACTTTTACCCACCATATTGAGCCGAGAACTTCCCGCGCCGAAAACAACAATATTGTGCGGTCTCTTCCAATTGTTCACTCACACCCTCTAGTATTAGTCACTACTTTCCCACTTGCCAGCCGAAGTTTACTTGTTTTTTATCATCATCCTAATCGCTGGAGTCCCCTTTACATATGAATAAGAGATAGATTATAGCTCACTCCCGCCTGCAACCATGTAAGTAGAAATCAGCTGGAGCCTGTGGACCGCTTCCTCTCGAGTCAGCTGGTGTCTTGTGTGTCGTGTGTATTTACCTATTTGTTTACCTATTTGTAGTATACAGGAGTTGAGCTTTTTAGGCTCGTATTGTCCCGCTTCCTGAGTTACAATTATCTAACTTTGCCTTAAAAATATGAATGTTTTTGGCACACACCACTTCCTCTTCCAACTGATTCCACTTACTTATACTTCTGTAAGGGAAACTATACTTTCTCACATCTCCTTTACATCTTCCTTTCATTAGTTTATATCTATGTCCCCTAGTTCTACCATTATCTTTCACAATATAACCCTTCTTGTCCACCTTTTCGAGTCCTCTCACACATTTGTACATCATAATCATATCGCCTCTCTCCCTTCTATCCATTAGAGATGGTAAATCTAATTTCTTTAATCTCTCCTCATATGGTAATTCTCTCAGTTCTGGTATCATCCTAGTTGCAGCTCTCTGAACCTTCTCCAGCTTCTTTATATGCTTTTTTAGATGTGGTGCCCACACCACTGCCGCATACTCCAGTCTTGGTCTCACCAATGTTTTTATTATTTTCTCCAGCATCTCCTCGTTTATATAGTTAAAGGCTATTTTTATTCTGTTTAGCAGTCCATATGTTTCTCCCACTATCTTATTAATATGATTCTCAGGTGAAAGATCACTCCTAACAGTTATCCCTAAGTCCTTTTCTTTCTCTGATGGGTTAATAGTGTTTTTTCCTAACTTATATTCCATATGAGGCCTTCTTTTACTTACTCCCATTTCCACTACATGACATTTATTTGTGTTAAATTCCATTTTCCACTTCTTGCTCCATTGATCTATCCTATCCAAATCCCTCTGTAATTCCCTACCACTGTTTTCATCTTCTATACGCTTCATGATCTTGGCATCATCTGCAAACATATTCATATATGCATTTATATCCTTTGGCATGTCGTTAATGTATATTAGAAACATTATGGGAGCCAGCACCGCTCCCTGCGGAACTCCACTTGTGACATCTTTCCACGTAGAAAATTTATCTCTGATAGTAGTCCTCATCTGTCTCCCTGAAAGATAGTCCTCCATCCAATTTAACAAACTACCCTGAATCCCTCCATACTCTTTTAATTTCCACTTCAGCCTGCTATGCGATACTCTGTCAAAAGCTTTCTTCATGTCAATATATACGCAATCCACCCATCCATCTCTCTCTTGTAATATGTCAACCACTCTGTCATAAAAACTGAGTAGATTTGTAACACATGAGGTACCCTCCCTGAATCCAAATTGCCTGTTAGATAGTAGATTATTCTTTTCCAAGTAAATCATCCATCTTTTCTTAATTATTTTTTCACAGATTTTGCACACTATACTAGTAAGTGACACAGGTCGATAATTCAATGGATGTTCCCTGTTCCCACCTTTATAAATCGGTACAATGTTGGCTCTCTTCCAGTCCATTGGTAATTTTCCCACTTCCAGAGAGTATTTCATTATCTCATATAAGGGTTTCACTAGTTCGTCAGCACATTCTTTCAAAATCCATCCCGCTACATTGTCAGGTCCCACTGCTTTTTTCACATCTAGTCCTTTCATTATTTCTACTAGCTCCTCTGGGAGAAAATTAATCTCTCCCAGTTTATCACCAATTTCACCTACCGGTACTTCTTCAAAGTTATCACCTTTAGTATATACTGAGTGTAGTGTATTGTTCATAATTTCACACATATTCTGGTCGTCATCATAAGTGGTCCCCTCAACCTTCAACCTCACTATTCTATCCCTTACCTTCATTTTACTATTTATAAACCTATAGAACAGCTTAGGATCACTCTTACATTTTTTCACAATGTTCTCATATTCTCTGGCTTCTTGTCTCCTGATTGCAGCATATACATTTCTTAATCTCTTGTATCTGTTCCAAGTTTCTCTATTACACCTTTTTCTAGCTGCCTTCCACGCTTGGTCTCTCTTTTCCTTGGCTTTCCTACATTTTTCATTAAACCAATCCTTTTCCTTCGCTGACCTATTACCTTGTTTAGGGACATATTTATTAACTCCTTCTTCATATATTGTTTTAAATACTCCATACTTCTCGTCTACACTATTTCTCTGATGTATTTCACTCCAGTCAACATCTCTAAAGTATTGTCTCAGTGATTGGTAGTCTCCTTTTGCATAGTCAAACCTAGTTTCCTTGTGCTCCTCCCTCTCCTCCATATTGGAATAACCCAATAGGATTTCTATATCCATTACAACGTGATCGCTCTTGCCTAAAGGTGGTAAGTATTTTATATCAGAAATTACATCTGGGTCTCTAGTAAACATTAGGTCCAATCTGGATGCTTCATCATTTCCCCTTCTTCTTGTATTTTCCTTTATATTTTGCACTAATAAATTTTCTGTTACCATATCCAGTAGCCTATACCCCCACGAGTTCACGTTGCTACCAGCTTCTCTCTGCTCCCAATCCACCTCTTTACAGTTGAAGTCCCCTACTATAATTAATTCATTGTTTCTACGAGTTAATTTTTCAATACAAATAATCATCTCATCTTTGATAAATTTGTATTCCTCCTCTTCCCAAGCCCCTGTGTAGGGCGGCATGTAGGCCACTACAATATCCGCCTTTTGATTGTCATCATCTGTCAATTCTACTGCTAATATTTCCGCTTTACTATTATTCAGATCAATCATTCTTGTTTTCAATTTATTATGTGTAAGAATTAGCACCCCTCCTCCCCCATCTTGTCTTCTCTATCCCTTCTCCAGATATTATAGTTGTTCCATCCCATTCCCTCCAAACTTATCCCTTTATTTAGTTTAGTTTCACATAGACACAATATTAAGGGCTCTTCCTGTCTGATGTAATCATTTATTTCTAATTTCTTTGATAGCAGCCCATCCACATTGCTATAGACCATCTTGCACCTGTTGCTTTTACCATTATGATTGATATTCCCTGTCTTTATCCTACTATTTCCCCTTCCTGTTGCACCTCTCCCTCCAATCCTTCTTCCTGTACCACCACTTCTTTTCTCCCCCCCTCCGCCCCTATCCTCTCCCCCTTCTTCAGGTGCCACTTCCTTACTTTCCCATCCATGTTTCTGTAGAAAAAAAAGACCTTCTCCACTTCTGATCTATTATCGTTCTTTTCTTTGACTTCTCTATTTATTTCTCTAAATTTTTCCCTCTCTTCCGCATTTAAATCTTTCCTTAGTTTAACATTTCTGTATTCCCCCTCCTGACTTAACTTCCAGCTGGATCTGAGTACCTCCTCTGCTACTTTGGTTGACTTAAATCTAATCTTCATTGGCCTCATTTCTCCTTTCTTGTATTTCCCTAGTCTCCAACAATCCTCTACCTCTCTCTTCCATCCCTCCTTATCTTGTCTATCTATCACATCAATCATCTTCTCAACTTTCTTCATCTCCACACCCTTTCTCGTATTTCTATCTAATATTTCCCCTTCTACATCTCCAAACATAATTACACATCTCTTCTTATCAATAATATCACTGACCTGTTTCTCATTTTGTCTGATGGCATTAACTACCCTCTTGTTCAGGTTCTCCTCCTGCTGTCCCTTTTGCTCCTCAATAATTGCTTTTAGTTGTACCTCTGCTTCACCCACTCGATCACCCCAGACATTTTTCATTTGAGATACCTCTTCCTCCATTTTTTGTGTCCTGTCCTGATTTGTTTCCACTCCTTGTTTTAGCCTAGCATTCTCCTCCCTCAATTCACGAATCTCTCTCTCAGCCCTCTCCCTATACCCATCATCTATCTCTTTCACTCTCTCATTTAAATGTTCTTTGTATTCCTTAATCTGTTCTTTTAAAGCCACATTCTCAGATACCAATTCGTTGACCCTAGCAGTTAGATAATTTAAACCCTCCCCCGGGACACAGCTCTCTTCCACTACAGTCCCAATGGTCTTCCTCCACCCCTCCATTTCCTTTCTCCACTTTATCAGCCCCATCAGATTCCTGTCCAGGAAGATGATCTGGTCCTCCTTACCTTCAGGAAAGCCTGAATAATCCCCTTCCTCGTCATAAAAACATTCCCCACTCATATCCGTGGCTTCGATGTCAGCCATTGTTGTTGTCATGTGACGTCACCAGCCTTACCAGCTGATTTCTCAAAACAAACTCTCTAAGTTTCGTTTAAACATTCATATTTTTAAATAGCTTTGACTGAACACTTTCCTGTAATAATATTATTAGCGGGACAATACACAATAATTTCCTATATACCCCACTTTAGGCAAGTCAGATGGTAGTTTGAGGAGCGCCAGCCAACGACGTCCGCTCCCACTCGTCTCTCGTGTACTTACACTAGTTGTACTTACACTAGTTGTATTTGCGGGAGTGAGCATGCTCGTTAATTCCCGCCTCCTAAGATATGTTTGTCATACCGTGCTTTGAAACTATGCACTGATGGTGCAGACACTACTTCGGCTGGCAATTTGTTCCACCCACTAATCGAGTTGGTAGGAAATCTTTTACTTTTCAGATCAGATTTACTATATAGCACTTTTAGTTTGTAGCTGTGACCTCTTGTCCTCTCACCTCCATCCCTCTCTATGAAGTTTTCTTGGTCGATTTTGTCAATACCTCTAACACATTTATATATCTGAATTTGCTGTCCTCGTTTCCTTCTCTGTTCCAGTGTAGGTAGATTCAATCTCTCGAGCCTCTCTTGGTGTGTGTGTGTGTGCTTCCTTCTCAGTCCCAATATCCTTAAGTGTCCGTGCGCTGAGACTTGACCCATTTATTGTGTAACAACTGCCTTCCTACACCCTTCAACAACTTAAAAATGCCTAGGAAGAATAAACTGGTGAAGGCACTACTGCGATCGGGAAATCTATGGGTACATCCGGAGACGGGGACGGGGCCGGGGAAGCCTTGGCCTCCGAGGGGTGTGCGCGCGGAGTAGGGAGGGGGGGTGGCGCGGAATACAAAACACAGCATTTTTACACCACTCTTCAACTGTGATTCGTGTTTTGTGGGGTCAATACGTGTTTTAGGGATTTTGAGTACCTGTTTTACCCCTCTGCGCGGACTGAGGATACGTGTATTAGGGGGACTGACTGTACTGGCACTGAGCTGGATACTCAGGCCTAGTTTGCCTTTTTTCCAGAGGATCTACTGTAAGAAACTGTAATATTTGTTTGAAAATGTAGGCGGTCCAGCCTCCAGGCATCCCTGTTCAGAGCTGCCTTACTTGACAGGTTTTTCGATTCAAGATCAGACCGTAAGGTCTGATCCCACATCTTTCTTGGTCTTCCCCTTGCTGCAGCTCCCTTCACGTTCAGGGACTTGCATCTTATCACCCAACTTAGTTCATCCATCCTCTCCACATGTCCAAAGTAACCATCTAAGCCTACTAGTAGGCACACACAAGACATCACACAACAGGTCCAAGCACTCAACACCCAGACTAACAACAAAATACAAGAACAACAAAAACTAAATTGGAATAACTTCCTACAAACACTTAAAATCACAAAACAAACCCCAAAAAACTCTACAAAACACTAAACAGCATCACACTTTCCAACAGCAACACAACACAATCACATGCTGCAATCACATCAACAGACTCTACTCCTTCATGTAAAGAACAAGCAAACACTCTCATCAATCACTTCTCACGTGTCAGCCACCTAGGCTAAAACCCCACAAAGACGACCGACGTGTCATCCGACGTAAGAGACAATTCCCCTCAGACCCTGACTAGACACCCTTCACCAATCACCAGACAAAGCACATCATCAACAATCTCAAGCACTCACCCGCCTGTGGCCTAGACAACATAAGCAACATACACCTCAGACACCTGGGACCACAAGGCATACAAGCACTCACTAACATCTGTTGAACTCACTTTGTATTCGCCTTACCTCGCTGTATCACCGGCAGAGTTCCATATGCTGAGTATTGCCGTCAGAGTTGGCGGATAATACTTAATTCATTGTCCAGGGCGGGGTGAGCAGATTATATTCCAGTGCACTAATAAGCTTAGAGTGCTGACTCATTTCTTGCTGCCTGGCCAGGACTTGACTCCACTGTCAGCACTTCCATCCGCTATCGTTACTCACGGTCAACTGTCTTCCGACGCCATGACTCAGTTACTCATCGCCCTGCTCATGACGTCACAATATCGACGCTCCATATACGCACTAGTTTCCGTGCCCCACTTGAATTCACTTGTTTCACTGTCTTTCTTTCCTTTTCCGATTACGTATCTTTTAGGCAATATATATTGTATTTATTCCACATTATTCTTATTGTACTTTTTCCACTTATGTATCTTGTCATAACATATTCACTTTAATACCCAAGTTTCTGATTACTAAGACTAACACATCAAACTACAGTTATTCACACAACACAATACTAGACATCTGAAAGTGTGGCATCATCATCACATTCCCCAAACCCAACAAAGACCCCACGTTACCCTCCTCACACTGCCCCATTACACTCCTTTGCACCCCCTCCAAAGTCATGGAACGCCTTGTACTACAACTAATTATACCCGACCTACCCCTAGCTCCAACACAACATGGCTTCAGGCCACTGCACTCCACAAACACTCTTCTCACAGACCTTACACAAAGAGCTTTTGACAGCATCAACTCAGCTACACCACCACACAGATCACTACTAGCCACACTCAACATTAGTAAAGCTTTCGATGCCATCCCCCGCCACAACCTAACAAACAAAATCTACAACACAAACGTGCACAACAACACAAAAAGGTGGCTGGCCAACTTCCTAGCAGGCAGATGTGCACACGTATCTTTTGCCGGTCAGTCATCTAGAATCAGAAACTTTCCAAACGGAGTCCCACAAGGATCTGTCCTATCGCCCTCACTCTTCAATCTGTATATGCACGACATAAATATACCCAATACACCCCAAATAAACTTAGCCTCCTATGCAGACGACATGCACACACCATGACCCAAACACAGATCCCAAGGTTAAGGCCTTGGGTAAAGAGTTCCTTAGTAATTAGTAATTTGGAGTGGAGAGAGAAAAGGCAGTGATAATGACTAGGCTAGACGCCAGTATCTCTGAAGGTAAAAATGCTTGGGGCATGACTAGAGACCAAGTGGTAAAAGATTTAGACAGTGTAAGGAAGGCACACAGTGATGAATTCAGGAAGATATTGGATGAACAGAAACAGCAAGATGTTAGGATAAAGGACCAGGTAAAAAGTATGGTTAAGCAAGGCATCCACGAAAACTCTCAGGCCATCCAGGAAGAAAGTCGTAGGGCTAACTGCCTCATAATATCAGGGGTGGAAGAAAAGGAGGAACTAGACTGGACAAAACGAAAAGAACAGGATGAAGGTCGCATCAATAAGATTCTGGAATCTATTAAAGATGAGGAGGACACCTGGAAGGAGGAAATATCAGACATGTTTAGGCTGGGAAAATATACAAAGGAATACAATAGACTGGTAAAAATCGAATTTAAGTCAAGAAGGACATGTGATGAAATCATGGCAGTAGCGGCTAGGCTAAAAGGGTTAGAGGGTAAGGACAAAATCTACATCAGGCGAGACTTACCAGAAGAAGAGAGAAAGAAGGAGGCTGAACTAAGGAAAACCGCCAAGGAGGAAAATAGCAAGAGGACAGAACAAGAAAAGAAAAAAAAAAATTACGGAGTAAGAAAGGGGAAGATTATGAAACTTTCGGTAAAAAGAAACTAAAAGTAAAAGAGGGTAGGGAACAGACTGCCGCAGATAAGGGGCTTGGAGCAGGTAATGGGGGACTAGAAAGTATAAGGATTCTATATAGCAATGTCGATGGGCTAATCTCTAAGAAACTAGAACTAACAGACTTACTCAATACTAAGAAACCAGAAATAGTATGTCTCACTCAGACAAAACTAAGAGAAGACCTCGATATAAATTTGCTAGGATGGTCTGAATACAGGATTTGGAGGAGGGACAGAAAATTTCGACATGGAGGTGGAGTGTGCATCCTTACTAGGAAAGATTTGATTGTGTCTGAGATAAAACTAGAAACTTCAACAGCAGAAGTTTTAGCAATAGAGATTGGTGGAAACGAAAAAATAGTGGTGATAGTAGCGTATGTACCTCCCAAGACGAAGACATGGGGTAAGGAGGAGCATAGCCTAATGCGTAAGGAAACAATTAGTGTGCTAGGAAATATCTTGGCTTCAAAGGATGAAATAGTCATGTGTGGGGACTTTAACTGCAAGGAAGTGAATTGGGAAGATCTTGAAGCCGGAGCAGGGGAGGAAAGTTGGAGCTATGAATTTTTAAGTATGGCCATGGAAAATTCTATATACCAACATGTAAAAGAGTCAACAAGAGTAAGGGGAAGTGATCAACCAGCTAGATTGGACCTTCTATTCACAAGAAGGGAGGAGGAGGTTCAAAGTATTCAGTACCTATGCCCACTAGGAAAAAGCGACCATGCAGTTCTAGACATAGACTTACTATTGAAGTATAATCTACCCAAGGGAAGGGAAAAGCACAAGGAAAATCACTGGATGTATTCCAGAACCGATTTCGTAGGACTACGGGATTTTTTCAAGTCACAAAATTGGGATCAGGTGTTATCTGAAAGTGAGGTAGACAAAAAACTCAAGGCATTCATGGAGATCTATGATACTGGTATAAAAACTTTTGTCCCTAAGTACATTAATAAAAGGAAAAAAAGTAATCGCAAAGTATGGTTTAACCGCGAATGTAGGCAAGCACAGGAAGCAAAAAACAAAGCCTGGAAAAAGATGAGAAACTGGGATTCGGAAGATAACAGGCAAAAGTATAAAGAGGAGAGAAACAAATACACAGAAATGAGGAGGAGGTCAGAGGCAAACCATGAGAAAGGGATAGTGGAGAACTATGAAAAGAATCCAAAAATGTTTTTCAAGTTTGTAAACGGCAAAAGGAAGATAAAAGCCACGATCGTTAAGATTAAAAGTGGAAACAGAATCATAGAAGAGGATACAGAGATTGCGGAAGAACTAAATAGAAATTTTGCATCGGTATTTACAAAAGAAGGAGAATTCATTGCACCAGAAACCAATGAGATAGGTACAGAGGAAATGCCGGAAGTAACATTTAACAGACCAGAGCTCATAGACAAAATGAGTAAGGTGGATCCAAACAAAGCCGCTGGACCGGACGGAGTATCAGGCTGGATTATTAAAGAAAATGCTATGGAACTGAGTATACCGTTATATGACATAATGACCAAATCATTGGACACAGGGATAGTACCTACAGAATGGAAAAGAGCAAACATTATTCCTATATTTAAGGGAGGAAGCAGAGATAAACCACTGAACTATAGACCTGTATCACTATTGAGCATCCTCATGAAGATTCTGGAAGGATTAATAAGGGACAAATGGGTGAACTACCTGGAATCCAAAAGATTAATTACTGACCGACAATTTGGATTCAGAGGTGGCAGATCATGTGTAAGCAACTTGTTGAGTTTTTACTCTAGAGTAATAGACACAGTGGACAAGAGGGAAGGATGGGTAGACTGTGCCTACCTAGACTTTAAAAAGGCATTTGACAAAGTTCCACACAAGAGATTGCTGTGGAAATTAAAACATGAGGGAAAAGTAGGAGACAAACTGCTGAAATGGATGGAGAGCTACCTTAGCGGAAGACAGATGAGAACAACAGTAAGGGGGAAATCGTCAAACTGGACTCAAATTACGAGTGGGGTACCACAAGGATCTGTTCTAGCCCCAATCATGTTTCTAATATTTGTAAATGACTTACCTGAGGGACTAACAAGCTACATGAGCATGTTTGCGGACGATGCTAAGCTGCTTAAAACGATCAGAACCCAGGAGGATTGCCTTGAGCTCCAAGCAGATTTGCAAAAGATCCATGAATGGAGCATCAAATGGAATATGGAGTTCAATGCAGGGAAATGTAAGACTCTAGAAATGGGTAAAAGCAAGTACAGACCTAGAAAAGATTATAAACTAGGAAACGAAGTGATTCCCAAAGCAGAAAAAGAAAAAGACTTGGGGATAGAATTTAAGGATAACATGTCTCCAGAAAGCCACGTAAATAAGATAGTGAGAGAATCACTAGCACTATTGGCAAATATCAGGATGTCTTTCAATTATCTTAATGAAAACACCATGAAACAAATAATAACGGCAATAATAAGACCCAGGATGGAATATGCATCTGTAGTGTGGTCCCCTCACTTGAAGAAACATATCCACAAAATTGAGAGGGTACAGAGAGCAGCTACGAGGATGATCCCAGGGTTGGAAAATTTGGAGTACCAAGAGAGGCTCAAGAGATTGAATCTACCTACACTGGAACAGAGAAGGAAACGAGGACAGCAAATTCAGATATATAAATGTGTTAGAGGTATTGACAAAATCGACCAAGAAAACTTCATAGAGAGGGATGGAGGTGAGAGGACAAGAGGTCACAGCTACAAACTAAAAGTGCTAAATAGTAAATCTGATCTGAAAAGTAAAAGATTTCCTACCAACTCGATTAGTGGGTGGAACAAATTGCCAGCCGAAGTAGTGTCTGCACCATCAGTGCATAGTTTCAAAGCACGGTATGACAAACATATCTTAGGAGGCGGGAATTAACGAGCATGCTCACTCCCGCAAATACAACTAGTGTAAGTACAGCAACATATCTCCTTCAACCCTATCTCAACACACTACATGGCTGGTGCACTACAAACAGACTTAATCTAGCCCCAGCCAAATCCACCGCAACCCTGCTCACAAGCTGGCCAGGAGAACATGAATACATCCCTCGACTCACCATAAACAACACACGCCTGACACATACACACACACACACACACAATATCCTAGGAGTAACATATGATACTCATATGACATTCAAACAGCACACCACACCACAAACACGAAAAAGAAACTGACACCCAGACTTAACGCCCTCAGGTCACTTGCTCACACAAAATTTGGACACAACAAAGAAACCACCACCACAGTTTATAAACAATAGATAAGATCAGTGATCAATGGAATACGCAAGCCCAGCCTTGGCTTCTAACCTAGCTGAAACACATCACAAGACCTTACAGACTATTCAAAACAAAGCCCTAAAAATCATTACAGGGTGCACAGCTACTACACCCACAGATCACCTACATCAAGAAACCAAAATCCTCAAAGTCAAAGACCATCTGGACATGAGAGGCACCCAATTTCTGGCAGCAGCCTCTACGAACCAAAACCACCCACTACACTACATGGCAACACACCCACAGACACCAAGAAATATCAAAACAATACCCAGCACACAGTATCACACACAAATACTGTCCTCTCTCCCTCTCTGCCCACCCCAAACCAACTTCCAGAAGCACATCCATACTCATATCTCTCGCCGATCCATCCACTCACTCATAGACAACACGCAGCTGCAAGCACGACCTCCCAAAATTCATCCTTCCGAACCCTCCCTTCCTCGCGAGGACAGACTCCACCTGGCCAGGCTGAGATGCGGACACCATCCAGCTCTTCTGAGCTATCAGAAGAGACTGGATGACTCCGTCGTCGACACCTGCCCGGGATGTAACACAGCACCCCATACCATCAAACACATCATAGAAGACTGCATTTCACACAACCACTTACGCCAACAACACAATCTACACTCAATGAGAGCTCTGTGGGAAAGCCCGATCGCGGCCATGGCCTTCCTCAGGGACTCGGGGCTGTTCGGCCAGGCAGCTTAGGGAACAACAACAACAACAACAACAACTAGTAGGCATCTCATCACTGATACTCTTCTTAGCTGTTCTCTAGGTATCCTATCTTGCAGTTTGGCCCCACACATCCATCTCACCTTTCTCATCTCATTCCGTTCCATTCTGTTAATATCATCCGCTTTGACAGGCTGCACAGTACGCACTGCCTTCACACATCACACACGTTTGCAGACTCTACGTACACACATCTACACACGTGGGACTAGGTTAGAAGGTTTGGTGAGTACAAAACCAATACATATATATTGTCTTTGGATGTGTGTAGCTCTATCCATCACATTACCGTGGAACAGATATTTTGTTTATTTTGATAAATCTGATATTCTGAATCTAATGTGTACAGTAAACCCTCGCTATCTCGGACTAATTAGGGGGAGAACACTTCCGAGAAGTTCGATTTTCCGAGATATCCGAAGTCCGACTTAAGAGACGGAAAAGTCCGAATTAGAAGAGGAAAGTCCGCGCCACCAGAGAAAACCGAGATAATTTTTTTTTTTTTTTTGCATGTGAAATTCATCATATTAACCCTTCGAGACCGGCTACGCATTCTATAAATATTCCCCGAAACCCGGGGGTTTTGGCCGAAAAACGTCTGCGCCTAGGCTACCGTATCTTTGTTATTTTGACTGCTTCCAAATTCCCGCGCATCCCCAAGCGTAGATGTGTTTCGTACCTGTACAATGGCGTTGAGTAGAGCTCTCAAGTCAACTGGTTCAGTTGTGATGACGATTTCCGTGGAGAGAACTTTGTGGCGATGTCAGCCATATCAGCCACTTTTCAATACTAAACAATAACACACCCACACACAAACAAGCGACGTCTCTCCTTCTTGTGGTCAGAGATGCGCGGCGTCGGTCCAACCGGCTGTTGTTTACATGCGTCGGACGGACGGCTTTCAAAACAAGCTTACAGGCTTTCAAGCTGCCGGTGCCTCAGAGCCCTACCGGGTTCCGCGGGCCGCGTTTGTTATGGGTGCCTCAGAGCCCTACCGGGTCTGAGGGGTTAACCCGTTGAGCCCCGGCTAGTTATAATATTTTGTTCACCCCAGTCCCAAGCCATTTTCACTTATTTTTTTTGTTTGCTAAAATGGAAGACAAGGATGAGAAATGAAAAAAAAAAAAAAAAAAAATCACCTCTTGAAATTTTTTTTTTTTGGGGGGGGGGGGCCTCAAAAAAATTTGTTGAGCCAAAATGGAAGAGAATGGTGAGAAATGAAGAAAAAATAAAAAAAAAACTCATTTCGGTCATTTGGGGGGGGGGGGGGGGGTTCAATAGTTCGTCTCCCCCGCATGACCACCCGCCCGGGAGCACTAGGGTAAAAACTGAGTATGGCATTGTACGGCATACATCCTAAGGAGTATCTCACATAAATCTGAAGCCTCTAGCTCCCATACGACCGGAGTAATGAAGGTTCAAAGTGGCGGTGAACTAGGGGTGTAAACTATCCCCACTAAGCCCACCACCAGCCGCGCGGCTGTCTCGGCCCGCTCACACCTACTGGCCCGGCTCCCACACACACTACGGTACCTCCCCCTCCTATTCTCCCGCCATTTCCTACCTTACGAGCCACGTAACTGTTTTTTATATGTCGGACGCACGTGATGCGTCGCTGGGAGTTGGTGATCAAAGACTGCCGACGCAACACGTGCGACGCTGGGTCTCAACGGGTTAATGACAAATACGAACCTTATTATGTTTTCAGGGACAGTACAGTACATAGTAATTAATATTAACACAATAATTAAAAGGCACAGGCTTCAATTCATCCTAAAATCACTTAAAACCGAGTGACAGACCATTGTAAACCGGACACAATTCCCGTCCAACTCGGAAATTGCCGAGATATACAGGTACATCTCCAAGAGGCCGATGCCATTCCGAGAAGTGCGGGTTTCCGAGTAAAAAGAGTCCGAAATATCGGGGGTTTACTGTAATATCAAAACAAAATTGGAAATAATAATGCGAAAATATGTGATAAATGTGATCGGAAAATCACATTAGGCATAGTCCTAGTCCATGCTCCCACTCCGCCATGGCGTGATAAAACATAGCTAACTGTTTCCTATTTATATTTAGGAAATGGGGAAAGCCTACTTGGAGGAAATATTTCATTCCATACCAAGTCGTAGGACCCATACTTCAGAGTACACAGGCAAAGGATTTTTACAGTTTTGCCCATGCACCTCTGGTCGAATTGATTTAATTTGATTCTCCAGGCAAGCATGAGGGTGAATTAAATTTATTTAAATCTCACAAATGCATGCAAGTTATGTGAATAAAGGTTTCTACCCTTACCCAGGATCAAACCACGGACAGTCAGGACTGATGGAACAGCTGGGTGTGGTGAAGAAGGAACTATCTGATGCCCAACAGGTCATCTCCACTCTCACTGATGAACGCTCAGGACTTCAACTAAAACTAGAGGAGATTCAGGTTAGTTTATAAGCTATGTTTGCAGAAGCGTGTAAAAGCCATGAATAGAGTGAAGATGGGGAAAGCACCAGGAATAGATGAAGTGTGTGGGGAAATGCTGTGGTATGGTGATTAGATAGTGATTGAATAGGTATGGAAAATGTATAAACTAGCATGAGAGAAGGGGAGTGCACCTGATGACTGGAAGACAGGCATAATAGTCCCGCTGTATAAGGGGAAAGGGGAAAGAGGAGGTCGCGTCATTCCTCCTTCTCTGCTCTGCGCTCAGCCTGCCCGGACCTGTCTCCCCACGCTCCGCGGGTTCCGCATTTGTTGCGTCCCTAGTGAGTTTTTTCTCACTGGTTTACTCCGGGATGTATCGAGTAAGGTTAGGATATGCGTAGCAGGAGTGTCCTGGGCTGGTTGCCCGCAGTGCAGTGTATTTTGGGTCGTATGTTTGGGGCATCTATTTCGGATGTACCCTCGTGGTCCTGTTGTGGACAGGTGAATTTTTTCACAGTTAAGCTAGCTTTGTGATGCAGGCGGCTTTCATTACGCGTTATTGCTTCCTTTTATCTTTCTGATGAGGTAGCGTATTTTTGCTGTCGTTCCCAGCGTATTTTTCTTCACTTAGTGAAGTTTTTTCTGGGTCCCGAGTCAGTTCTTCCCTTTGCCGGAAGTGTTTGCTACAGTGGTGTGTTGGCGGTGGTTCCTGTTGTGATATAATTCAGTGCTTTTTGTTTATATTCCGACATGTTACTGTTATCCGTCTGCTAGGCCTAGCCAGCCTCTCGTAGCTTTATCACATATACAAGTGTTATTGATTTATTTTCTAAATATGTACTACTGTGTCATGTGTATCCTGGTTTAGTTGTGTATTGGCTAATTCCACGGACTATTTATGTGTCCTGGGTTAGTTGTGTTTTGGCTAATTCCACGGACTATGTTGGGCCCGGCGTTAGTTGTGTTTTAGCTACGCCTCGGTCCGGTGTTGCGTTCAGATGGTATCTGGACGGGGTGGGTTTTTTCCGGCGGGTTTTTCTCGGTTTCACCTTGATAACCCCGGCTGGTTGCCTAGTTTTGGCCACGCGTGGTTTAAAACAGGCTTGTTTCTCCGGCGAGTGGGTGTCTGTGGCTCCCCAGGTCTGCGTCTCTGGGGTGCCTGTTTCATCCCGGCGGGTTGGCTGTCCCCATCTAACAGTGTTCATACGGACACGTGTTGTTTGTAGTTTTTTCGGTTTTGCAAAGCCAATATAAAACTATGCTGTAGTTGTATTTCCTCCCCGGCGATCTGTTTCAAAGAAGTGGGGATAGGAACAATTGGGGTTAACTTTTAAACTTTATTCACCCGGTGGGTGCAACCTGGAAGGTTGGGATGACCGAATTTGCAAAATTCAGTTTAGTTGACCAGTCAATTGAGGGATGCTTTGTGTATCGCCTCCTTCAACATACGGCGCTTTAGGGCACATTTGGGGTTAACGTTTTTTAAACTATTATTCACACCCGGCGGGTGTTTCTTGCACGGATGAGAATAACGAATTTACAATTCAGTTAGTTAACCAGACATTTGAGGGATACGTTTTGTATCGCCGCCTTCAACATACGGCGATCTAAAAGATACTTCGGCAGAAGTTAGATCTCGTATATTTGTCAGGCTTCCCAGTTTTTTATCTACAAGATAATTCGGGGGCCGGCGTCTTTTTTAGGGTTTTTTTTCCAATATTTAATATGGAAACAAACACCACCGGAAAGACTTAATCACTTATAAACGCCATGATGGTCTTTATATATTATGTCAGAGGGTATTCATAAATCTTTTGGACAAATTAAGATATTCTGAAATCTTTTACTTAGGAAACCCCACCGCGTGGCGAGCTGTGGTCGTTGAGTATTACGTCTCGTTACCCGGCGGGTTATTTAACACCTGTGTGCGAACATGAGTGGGTTAACCTTATGAGCATTAATTCCTGGAAATTTTAAATTTTCCAGAGCTGGGTCCCGGCGGGTCTATGCAGAA
Source organism: Paralithodes platypus (assembly GCA_032716605.1). NCBI lineage: Eukaryota > Metazoa > Arthropoda > Malacostraca > Decapoda > Lithodidae > Paralithodes > Paralithodes platypus. The sequence continues at coordinate 36,852,861 of CM064503.1, read as the reverse complement.
CCTGGAGTAGTTTCCCTCCAGTCTCTGTCATGGCTACTTTTGCCCCGGTTTTTGCTGTATGCATTACGCCCTCCTGTTCAGGTATCCCTATTTTTGCGCACACACTTTGTATAAAATGTGTTAAAATGTCTCGTTTGGTGGGGGTTACCTTTCCGGCGTTTTTCTCGTTGCTCCGAGAACACCGTTTTGGTTTACCGAGTTTTAGTCAGGATGGCTAAAATAGGTAAGTTACCCCGACGAGTTTGGTCGCTTGAGGGCTCATCAGAAACTGCGTTTTTCTGTGGTCGAGCCTGGGATCAGGCTTCCTGTGTTATTCATTGCTTTATGCATTACGCCCTCCTGTTATGTCTCGTTTGGTGTGGGTTACCTTTCCGGCGTTTTTTCTCGTTGCTCCGAGAACACCGTTTTTGGTTACCAAGTTTTAGTCAGGATGGCTAAAATAGGTAAGTTACCCCGACGAGTTTGGTCGCTTGAGGGCTCATCAGAAACTGCGTTTTCTGTGGTCAAGCCTGGGATCAGGCTTCCTGTGTTATTCCCGGTGAGGGGGGCTCCACACAGTTATTTATTGGGGTTAACTTTTAAACTTTAATTCACCCGGTGGGTTCAACCTGGAAGGTTGGGATGACCGAATTTGCAAAATTCAGTTTAGTTGACCAGTCAATTGAGGGATGCTTTGTGTATCGCCTCCTTCAACATACGGCGCTTTAGGGCACATTTGGGGTTAACGTTTTTTAAACTATTATTCACACCCGGCGGGTGTTTCTTGCACGGATGAGAATAACGAATTTACAATTCAGTTAGTTAACCAGACATTTGAGGGATACGTTTGTATCGCCGCCTTCAACATACGGCGATCTAAAAGATACTTCGGCAGAAGTTAGATCTCGTATATTTGTCAGGCTTCCCAGTTTTTTATCTACGAGATAATTCGGGGGCCGGCGTCTTTTTTAGTTTTTTTTTCCAATATTTAATATGGAAACAAACACCACCGGAAAGACTTAATCACTTATAAACGCCATGATGGTCTTTATATATTATGTCAGAGGGTATTCATAAATCTTTTGGACAAATGAAGATATTCTGAAATCTTTTACTTAGGAAACCCCACCGCGTGGCGAGCTGTGGTCGTTGAGTATTACGTCTCGTTACCCGGCGGGTTATTTAACACCTGTGTGCGAACATGAGTGGGTTAACCTTATGAGCATTAATTCCTGGAAATTTTAAATTTTCCAGAGCTGGGTCCCGGCGGGTCTATGCAGAACCTGGAGTAGTTTCCCTCCAGTCTCTGTCATGGCTACCTTTGCCCCGGTTTTTGCTGTATGCATTACGCCCTCCTGTTCAGGTATTCCTATTTTTGCGCACACACTTTGTATAAAATGTGTTAAAATGTCTCGTTTGGTGGGGGTTACCTTTCCGGCGTTTTTCTCGTTGCTCCGAGAACACCGTTTTGGTTTACCGAGTTTTAGTCAGGATGGCTAAAATAGGTAAGTTACCCCGACGAGTTTGGTCGCTTGAGGGCTCATCAGAAACTGCGTTTTTCTGTGGTCGAGCCTGGGATCAGGCTTCCTGTGTTATTCATTGCTTTATGCATTACGCCCTCCTGTTATGTCTCGTTTGGTGTGGGTTACCTTTCCGGCGTTTTTTCTCGTTGCTCCGAGAACACCGTTTTTGGTTACCAAGTTTTAGTCAGGATGGCTAAAATAGGTAAGTTACCCCGACGAGTTTGGTCGCTTGAGGGCTCATCAGAAACTGCGTTTTCTGTGGTCAAGCCTGGGATCAGGCTTCCTGTGTTATTCCCGGTGAGGGGGGCTCCACACAGTTATTTTGTTTGGTCTTTCCCTCCCGGCGACCTTTTTTACAAAGAGGTCTGGGGCAGGTATAAGTGGTTTGACATTGCATATAAAACCCGGCGGTTGTACCTTCGGGTGGTTATATTAACGAATTTGCGATTCGCGATAATTTGCCAAACAATTGATTGATACAATAGGGTATCACGGCCGTCAAGACGGCGATCTATGAGGGCTTCTGGCAGAAGCCGGATTAGAGATTAAGATAGGCTTAGACTTTTTATGGGATCAAAAGATGCCTGAATCTTACTAGTGTTTCAAGTGTAAAGGGATACTTGAAGGACTTCATCTTTAATAAAGATATGTTTCATCTTTATGAGGATTCAGAAGTTATGCTTAATTCTTTCGAACAGGTAAAAGATATGCTGAAATCCTTAATAAACAATTGGAACAATGTTGTTTGTTTGTTTAGTCTTTCTCTCCCGGCGACCTTTTTACAAAAAAGGTCTGGGGCAGGTACAATTGGTTTGACATTGCATATAAAACCCGGTGGTTATACCTTCGGGTGGTTATATTAACTGATTAGCAATTCGCGATCATTTGCCAAACAATTGATTGATACAATAGGGTATCACGGCCTTCAAGACGGCGATCTATGAGGGCTTCTGGGAGAAGCCGGATTAGAGATTAGGATAGGCTTAGACTTTTTATGGGATAAAAAGATGCCGGAATCTTACTAATGTTTCAAGTGTAAAGGATACTTGAAAGACTTCATCTTTAATAAAGATATACTTCATCTTTATGAGGATTCAAAAGATATGCTTAAAAATCTTCTGGACAGGTAAATATATCCTGAAATCTTTAATATGAAACTAAAGGAAAACGAAAAGTAGTGGTGGAGTGCTACGGTTCGTTGACCGGCGGTCTTGTGACACATATTTTGTACCATTTTTTGGGTGTAACCCTATGAGCATTAATCCCCGGAAAATTCTCTTTCCAGGGCGGAGTACCGGTGTTGCACCAGGTGACCAGGTAGTTCCCGGGGGCGGGGTAGTTTTCCCCCAGTCTCTGCCATGTCGGCACTTGAACCTCTCATTGCTGTATGTTCAACGCCGTTAAGATCAGGTATCCCTATATATTATTTTCATTTGTTAATGAAATAATTTAATCACTGAATAATAATAACCATATATATTTTCTATGATTATATTATGATAATATTGTGTTTATTTATAGTAATTTATTTTAATACAATTAAATATAAATTAAATTAATTAGTATACTTTATGATTTTGCTCACCAGCTCTGCTTTCAATGTGTTAATGAGCTATGGGAGCTTTTAATTATCATAAACCTTTACAGGGCTCTCTTTTAGAGAGTATACCGAGCTCGCAAGCGAGGGACAGCCACAGCCAAGGTGTATGGCGATACTCACAGTCCTGGCAGGACAGAACACATCCCTTTGTGACTCAACTAGTGCTGACGTCCACGGGATGCCGATGTACCATCTTCTACCCCAGTTTTAACATGGCAACATGTGGAGGTCCCGGCTTCGGCGGGATCTTCCCATGATAAGCCAGACTTAACGGATGAAGAACAACGATCTCTGGTCTCAGAGATGGAGGTTGAAGAGTCCAGTCACCTTTTAGGCGACTCTCAGGGTACTGTCGAATCTCCACGGAGTTCGTCATCGGCTAGGTATGTACCGGCGGAAGAGATTGATGGACTACTATTGAATGCACTTAATAGGTTCTTGGGCCCTACGCCGGAAACTCCTCCTGATACGGGAGATCCCGCGATGTCGACGAATGTGCGACCTCTGGCTACATCCTTTGCTTTAGCGAAAATACCTAGCCATCCGCTTGTGTCAGGCCCAATTTCCAATGTGCCAGGCACAACAGCTCTCACTACTTCCACTGAATGCAGTTCACTGTATTCAGAAACAAGGGTCAACGAGGTCAAGGAAGTTGCTACTCGTGTCGGAAGAGATTTTTGTTCTAGCCAGCAGTCTAGATATTTATCTTCACGCATCTTATCTCCCAGGCGTAGCGAACGTCTGGGCAGACGCTCTGTCCCGGAGACAGAGCACGACAGTAGAATGGGAGCTCAAGCAACCCATTTTCGACCTAATGATTGCGGAGCTCTCCCATCCACAAGTGGATCTTTTTGCGTCCGAGGAGACTCACAAGCTCCCTCTATACCTCACCCGCCGGGCGATAACGCCGGCAGGGGGGCCAGACGCCCTAGTGACAGACTGGAACAGATGGAGCTCCATCTATCTGTTTCCGCCGCCAGATGCGTCACTAATGTGCCACGTAGTGAACAAACTACGAGTTTATCGAGGCTTAGTCTCGCTAATCGCGCCCCTGTGGCCGGCGCAGGTGTGGTACCAGCAATTAATAATGTGGTGCCCGGACCCGGTATCGCTCCCGGTCGGGTACTTCCACTTAGACACGATTGGCAACCTAGCGACCTCGCTGACTTTTGCATTATGGACATTCAGGAGGCCAAGTGGCTAGCACCATACGGTAGGGATGTGACCAATAAATTGCTCAATCAATATACTCAGTCTACTAAGCGACAATATCAATCACATTGGAAAGCTTTTACTTCTTGGATTGTTAGAACGGAACAAACTGTACCCTCAGTGGCATTGGTTGTTAATTACTTGAACTATCTGTTTGAGCAGAAACGTTTATCTGTGGTAACTTTGAAGAATCACTTAACTGCGATTAGAGTGCCCTTTTTCGACCTTACAGGTCTATCCATACCGGTGGCGGAGGAAACAGGATTTATGAGAGCGTGTTTTAAACTCCGCCCACCTCCCCGTCAGCTCATGCCTACTTGGTCTCTGGACAAAGCTTTGTCTTTACTTCATTCTCGTCTGTATCAAAATACTGCAGACTTTGCTTTAATCTTAAAGAAGGCAGTTTTCCTTTTGGCTTTGGCCACCGGAAACAGAGTGTCTGAGCTGGCGGCGATGAGCAACACACCTAATTGTCTTAGGTTTGGTAGACTTAATGATTCAATTTCCATTGCACCCTCCCCGGCGTTTGTAGCCAAGAATGAGCATAGTGCACACGTGTTTTCTGAGTTCACGGTGCCGGCGTTAAAAAGGGGAAAAGTGCATCATAATTTATGTCCAGTGCAAGCTCTAACCAAATATTTGAGAATAGCTCCTCAAAACCCCCAAGGTGCTTTATGGGTAGCGAGTACGGGTAAACGCTTACTTAAACGGCGATTAGCCTCTCTTCTGGTAGAAGTCATTAAAGAGTAATCCCGGCATTGTGGGTAGGGCCCACGATTTACGCAAGTGGGCGGCCTCTTTACGTTTCCTGAAAAACTTTTCAGTTGAAGATATTGCGTCCACACAGTTGTGGGCGTCTAATCATACGTTTCTCTCTAGATACTTGTCAGTTGCTCTAGACAAACCTTCCTTACCATGTATAGCTTTAAGGCAGAGGGTCTAGGTGGCCCTGCAGTCACTTATGTTTACTTTCACGGAAGGGGGGGGGGGGGGTGCAGTCAGTTGACATAGGACACCCTAGACCCCGCCGGAGTATGAGAGCTGTGATACAATTTAAGGTTAAAAAGTGATATGAAAATTTCTCTGCGAGAAATTGTGCTAGTACAAGGTTTAGTACAAAACAACGGTGTTGTTATAGTAGTTTTAGCTGCGAAAGCAATGTAATATTAGTTCAATGGAGTTCATTTGCAATTGATCTCCACATGTATTTTGGGGTTTATGATGTGCACATATAAACTTATAACTTATTATTTTTGTCACCACTCGTTGAGTGGGGTGCCTTTTGTAACTACAGATCTGTGTTCAGAATCTTCAGGGTTACCCATTTTTGTCGGGCAGGCTTCTTTGAAGCACGCACCTGCCTGAACCCCTTTTTCTTGTATATTTCCGGCCTACGCCGTATTAAATACATTTTTCAAAAGTAAGAATACTATGTGGTTGTTTTTATTATCTGCTTTTCTAGAGTTATGATATGATTACGAATGTCCCCCTCCAGTCTTAGATATCAGGCATGTTCGTCAATGATGGAGGGGCCACTAATAAATTATAGGTTTGACTCCTGTAAGGAGATAAAGAAAACCTAATATTTAGTAGTGGCCCCGTAATCATTGACGACTGGGGCCCTCCCGACCGTCCCCTTCCCATTCGTTGATGTATTAAGGATTTTAGTTTACTTGATATGTCAGTGAAGGAGGAATGACGCCTGAATCAGCGTCTGGTCAGAAATCCACACAAGTACATCCACGATATGATGGAAAGCTTATTGGATAGTTATTCTTATTTTCTTTTTGTTTTTATTTTTTACGAAGTTTTTTCGTAGTGAGAACCCAATTCATAATGACTGAAGCCATGAGTGAGGTCGCGTGCACTCATGATGAAGGCTCCTCAGTTTTTAAATGCTCTGCGCGGTAGATTCAAACTACGGCGGATTAGTGTTTGAAGAGGATGCCTTATGTAATAGGCATGTTCGTCAATGATTACGGGGCCACTACTAAATATTAGGTTTTCTTTATCTCCTTACAGGAGTCAAACCTATAGTGTGGTAACCACCGGGGGATATGCCTTCTAACCATAGTAGGGAAGGTGTACAGTAGGGTGGTGATTGAGAGAGTCAGAGCGAGAACGGAGAAATGGATAGGTGACGAGCAGAGCGGGTTTAGGAAGGGAAGAGGATGTGTAGATCAGATTTTTGCCCTGAAATGTGTTGTGGAGAAATATCTGGAGAAGGGACAATTAGTTATATGCTGCCTTTATGGACTTGGGGAAGGCCTATGACAGCGTTGATAGAGAAAATATATGGAAAGTACTGAGAATATACAGAGTAGATGGCAAGTTGCTGAAAGCAGTGAAGAGCATGTATGAGGGTGCAAAGGCATCAGTACGTGTGGAGAATGAGCAGAGCGAGTTCTTTGATCTGAATGTTGGGTTAAAGCAAGGGTGTGTGATGTCCCCATAGTTGTTGTTCCCCAGGTTGTCTGGCCGAACAGCCCCAAGGTCTCGAGCAAGGCCAAGGCCATAAATGAGCGCCCCCACAAAACCCTCCCTGCTTACCACTAACAAAGCCCGGATGACCGAAGCCACTCCAAGGCAGGGAGCTGAGGAGGGTGCGGAAACGCCCGGGAAACCAAAGCCCCACCCAAGGCCCTGTGCCCCTCAGCAATTATGAAGGGAAAGTTGAGGGGCAAGGGAAAAATGTTACGCTTTGGCTCCCAATCTGCCAACTTCTAGGTTGGCAGTAGGGAGGTCAATCCACGGAAAAGATGCCGTCACTTGAGATCTAGAAGATATATTTATTAAGTAAAAGGAACAGTCAGAGTAAGCTATGGGTATGGCAGAGATCGCTCAGCTCTCACTCTGATAGACCAGCCCATAACCATGTCTCCATGCTTGTTCAATATATATATGGATGGAGTCATGTAAGATGGGACTCGTTAGCCTTGGTCGGCAACCCATCTAGGGGAGACAAACCTACACAATCCGGGTAGACAGGACTCGTCAACCGTGGTCGGCAACCTGTCTAGGGGAGCAAACCCCACAGCCAACAACTGTGGTTGGGGGCTAGTCAGAGCAGGCATCCCACATAAAATATGCTTCAAACTCACCCAATGGCGGCCCACTGACGTGGAGGGACCGACCTCAGGCCCAGCTCTGGTCTCCTAGGGGTGCATCCTGGCTAGTAGGACCTAGAGGGTAAAGGGCATAGTGTTTCTATAGACTGGCACTTTCCGCCTAGAAGCCTAGGGGCCCGAACTCGGAGGTAGCGCACCGAGAGGCTTCCCTATCACTAAGCGCATAATACCGGGCCAGCCGTAGTGCCGTGTGCACACATGGATTGCGTCCCTGCGGCTGGTTCTGGTCGGGTACCCCGAGGCCCCTAGGTCCCACCCCTATTAAGTTCTTGGGATGGCCTCTGGGTGACAACTGCCCGGGGTTGCCTGGAGCTGGATACCTGGGGATAGTGACCTCCAACGTTGGCAAAATAACAATCAGAGAAAACTTAAATCTGTTGATATAAAATCGCGAAATGACACCACCGCAGATTCTTCCCCCAAGTTTAGGTTCGGAAGTATGAATGTAGGTACAGTCAGGACCCCCAATTCGCGAGAATAGGGGTGACAGGAGGCATCGCGTATTGTGAATTCGTGTGTTGTGGAACTAACTTTAAATGGGAATAATTAGATTGGGTGACATCTCTCAATTATGGCCTATTTTCGACATTTTTGGCCCTATTTTCGACATTTTTGGCTCTACAGTACAGTCTATATCTTATATAAGACAACAATGAATAAAAATATGAAACCTTACCTTAAAATTAGTAGTAGATAGGCTAGGACTAGGACCGTAGGACTTCACGATTTTCTCCAACTTCTCCCTCCCTGACCAAATCGTACGAACAGTTTACTCTGACAAGCCTATTGCACAGTTTCCTTCTCCTTTTTTCTTGCGATCCAACACTTCCACCTTCATTTTGTGTGTTATCTTCTTATATTGGCGTGGCATGGCGAAAAAAGTGGCAGGCACTACAAACGTTTGGTCACTCCGCACGGCTATGAGCGCTTGAGCGGGACTGTGGGAGGGAGGAGGGAGGGTAAGCGGGAGGGAAGGCAGGCGTATGCCGTCTTTCTCTTTCGGAGCTACGCCTGGCCTCGCGAAACGTAGACGTGCTCGCGTATCAAGCGGGAATAGCGGATTTGGCCCCTTCTTAGCTCTCGATTCGTGTATTGTGGTACCACCTCGCGTAATTAATGTTTAATTAATTAATGTTATTTTCGAGGGGTAACTCGTGTATTAGGGTTTTCGCGCATTGTGAAATCGTGTATTGGGGGTCCTGACTGTACTATGAAAGGCAGGACAGGTGAGATTGCGGAGATGATAGATAGATGACGAGTGGATGTATGTTGTGCCCAGGAAACTTGGTGGAAAGGGGGGAGTGCGAGGTGGATTACGGGAAAAAGTGAACGCTTTAAGTTTATATGGAAGGGAAACGAACATGGTACAGGAGTGTTGGGCTTTTTGGTGCAGAGAGGTGGGCAGATTGTGTTATAGAAGTTAAAAGGTTTAATGAAATACTGATTTTACTAAGAATGAAAGTCGGGGTGAGAGTCATAGATTTTACATCAGCAAATGCCTCCCAAACAGGCTTAGATAGAGATGTCAAAGAACAGTTCTGGAATTAATTACTGTACTAGGGGTGGGTGTCGGATGCAAGGAAGGGGAGGTAGTAATTGTGGGAGGAGACTTAAATGGGCATGTCGGGGCAGGTGCCAATGGATATGAGGGCGTGCACGAAGGACAGGGTTATGGCCGATGGAACCTGGGAGGCGAATACATACTGGAGCACTGTGCTGCCACGGGGATGGTGGTGTGTAATACTGTACTATGTTTAGGAAGAGGATGAGCCATCTGATAACATATCAATCAGGTGGCTCCAGTAGCCAGATAGACTACTTCCTTATCAGCAAATGTTTGGAAATGGGTTAGAGACACTAAGATCATACCAGGTGAAGAATGCATCCCCCAACACAAGCTCCTAGTGTGTGGCATGTGCCTAAGTAGAGTTCCTGTTAGAAAAAAAGTTAATTTGCCAAAAAGGAAAGTATGGATGTTGGAAAAAGAGGAGTAGGCCTACAGAGATTCCACAACGAAATGATGGAAATAGAAAGGAGAATGTGTGTTATGCCAGATGATGTTGATGGCAAATGGAACCCAGACATAAGTTCTGGTGGTGGAACAACGATGTCGAAGCTGCAGTCAGAGAGAGAAGAGATGTTTCAAAGTATGGAAGGAAGGTGGCAGCAAGGAAGAATACCTGTTCGCCAAACGTAGTGCTAGAAGAGTGGTCTACAGGGCAAAGGAAACCATACAGGATAGTGTAATAGAACAAGTTTGCAGCACTAAAACTACCAATGGGTTTTATAAATTAGCTAAGAATGTAAGGGACTAGTCAGGACATTGTGGGTGTAAGATGCATAAATAATGATAGTGGCATGACTGTTTACACAGAAAACTAAATAAGAGAGACTTGGAAGGAGCATTATGAAAGACTGCTTGATGTGGAGTTTGAATGGAACAGGGAACAGCTCAGCACTGCAGTCCCAGTACAAGGCCTTCTGCCTTTGATAAGGTACGACTCTGTTAAATGTGCTATAGACAAAATGAAGTCCGGGAAAGCCGCTGGGAGCTCTGGCGTAGTCGCTGAGATGCTAAATGCAGTTAGAGATATTGGGGTAAAATTGGTCACAGCTGATTAATGCTATCATAAACGAGGAAAAAATTCCCAATACATGGCACAAAAGTGTTAGTAAATATATACAAAGGCAAGGGTGACTCCTTAGACAGGGGAAATTATAGGGGTTTGAAAAGTCTTGATTTAGTCATGAAAGTCAGCGAAAGGGTCTTTGAATGCATGATCAGGGAAAGTGTTGCTATCAGCGACATGCAGTTTGGATTTATGCCGGGACGTGGAACATCTGGTGCTATCTTCGTTCTTCTTACAGTTTCTTACAGTAGAAACTCTGGAAAAAGGCAAACTAGGCCTGTGTATCCAGCTCAGTGCCAGTACTTGCACTACTGCGGTCGTTCACTGTGTTGGCGGTGGCGGCAGCAGACGCAACATTTTTACTATTCTGTATTTTTGCTTTATAATCAAACTTCAAATCTTGTCTTCCCCATGCTTTATCAAAATTACTTTCAAACTTCCTTATTGATTCGGAATCGACTACATACTGGGGCAGTGTGTTCCACTCATTTACCACTCTATCACAAAATGAGTTCTTTGCCTTTTCAAGCCTATTTCTTTCTTTGTACATTTTCTTAGAGTGTCCTCTCGTTCTTGTTCCCTCCCGCATCAAGGAGATACCTTCACACACATCCTCATCATACTTTCCTGACACTATCGTAAAAGTCTCTTTATCATATCCCCTCTCTTTCTCCTATATGCCAGTGTCGGAAGTTCCAGTGTCCTCAACCTCTGCTCATAGCCCGCGTTCTTCAACGTTGGCACTAGCTTGCTAGCTCTCCTCTGCACTTTCTCCACTGCTTCTATATCCTTTACCATATATGGAGCCCACACCTGGTTCGCATATTCCAGGTGCGGCCTAACCAGCGCTGTATAGAGATTCCTGAATATTTCTTCGTCAAGTGACACAAATGTCCTCCTTATCAGCCCTACAATTCTATTGGCTTTGTTTATCTTTTCTGCTAAATGTTCTGAGATATTTAACTTATTGTCTATTTTTGCTTTATAATCAAACTTCAAATCTTGTCTTCCCCATGCCTATATCCTTTTCTGCATTCACTTCCTCCATCGCTTCATACATACTGTATCCTACCTTGTCTATCTTGCTAGTCCCAATCCGCATGTACTTGCATTTTTTTGGATGAAAAGGCATTAACCAATGTTCAGACCATCCTTTCATGCCCTCCACATCTCCTTGAAGCAAACCCACATCTTCCTTACTCCTCACTCTTCTATACAGCTTAGTGTCATCCGCATACAGGTATACCTCACTTCCATTAGTTATAACTTCAGGCAAGTCGTTGATAAATATAACGAACAGTAGTCCCAACACGGATCCCTGAGGTACCCCACTTGTAATTTCCCTCCACCCCGAGCCTATTCCATTCACCAGTACCCTCTGTCTCCGATCTTTCAGGAAGGCTTCTATCCATTTCACACATTTCTCCCCTATACTATAGCTTCTAACTTTCTCTATTAACCTTTTATGTGGGACCTTATCGAAGGCCTTCATAACAGCGCAATATACCACGTCTATTACATCACCATCCTTCAGAATTTGCATCCAATCATCTACCACCTTAATTAGCTGTAGTACCGTCGACCTCCCCGGCAAGAATCCGAACTGTCTTCCACTGAAAAGTTGGTTTGATTTCATATGCTCCATTATTCCTTCTCTAATTACCGTTTCCATTAGTTTACACACAACACTTGTCAAACTGCCTGGTCTATAATTTCCTGGGTCATTTCTCTTTCCCTTCTTAACCCTCTCCGACATATGACGCGATTTTGAGCCGATTAGGGATACTTTAAAGCCTTTGTTACCATCAGGGGTATTTAGAAACCTTTAGTTTAGTTACTTCTACATGGGAGAATGCTAGCCGAGAAGCAAGAGAGAGTCGAAAGATGGAGGGAGTACTTCAATGAGTTGCTAAATGTAAGGAATGAAGAGCCAGCAAACATAGCTGGATATGGTATGGGAGTGAGAAGAAGAGAAGTAGTGGAGGAGGAGGTGGGGTTCAGGAGGTCAGAAGTGTGGGAAGCCATGAAAAGAGTGAAGTTGGGGAAAGCACCAGGAACAGATGGAGTGTGTGGGGAAATGTTGAGGTATGGTGGTGAGATAGTGATAGAATGGGTATGGAAAATGTGGAAACTAGCATGGGAGAAGGGGAGTGCACCCGATGACTGGAAGACTGGCATAATAGTCCCCCTATATAAGGGCAAAGGGGAAAGAGGAGTGTGTGTTAACCACCGAGGAATATGTCTTCTAAGCGTAGTAGGGAAGGTATACAGTAGGGTAGTGATTGAGAGAGTGAGAGTGAGAACGGAGAAATGGATAGGCGACGAGCAGGGAGGTTTTAGGAAGGGAAGAGGATGTGTAGATCAGATTTTTACCCTGAATTGTGTTGTGGAAATATCTGGAGAAGAAACAAAAGGTGTATGTTGCCTTTATGGACTTGGAGAAGGCCTATGACAGAGTGGATAGAGAAGGTTTGTGGAAAGTACTTAGAATATACGGAGTAGAGGGCAAGTTGCTGAAAGCAGTGAAGAGCATGTATGAGGGTACAAAGGCGGCAGTACGTGTGGAGAGTGAGCAGAGCGAGTTCTTTGACCTGAATGTTGGTTTGAAACAGGGGTTTGTGATGTCCCTGTGGTTGTTTACTGTATATATGGATGGAGTCATGAAAGAAATACTATCAAGAGCAGTGGATGTTGGTGTATCGCTGAAAAGGGAGGGAATTGAGTGGAAGCTACCTATACTGCTGTTTGCGGATGATACAGTTCTGATGAGTGATAATGAATGGGAGTTGCAGGGTCTGGTAAATGAGTTTGGAGCAGTGTGCGAAAAACGGAATTTGAAGGTAAATGCGGGGAAGAGCAAGGTTATGATCTTCGAAAGCGGTGAAGTCACAGAGTGTGAGGTGAAGCTGAACGGTCAGGCTATGGAGATCGTCAACTCTTTTAAGTATCTGGGCAGTGTGTTGAGTAAAGATGGGACTATGGATGAAGAAGTGCGGGAGAGGCTACAACAGGGGAAGAGGGTTGTAGGAACGCTAAAAGCAGTAACAAGGAATAGGGTGGTCAGTATGGAAGTGAAGAAGTCCTTGCATGACAGTGTGGTAATCCCGACACTGACTTACAGAAGCGAAGCATGGACGTTGGTTGAGAGACTCAGGCCATGAGTGAGAGCAGTGGAAATGAATTACTTAAGAAGTGCGTGCGGAGTTACATGGAGGGATAGACAGACTAATGAGGAAGTAAGAAGGAGGTGTGGTGTGGAGGTAGATGTGCTGGAAAGAGTGAAAAGGAACAACAAGGAGATGGTTCGGCCATATGGAACATATGGAAAGCGAGAGAATGACTAAGAGGATGTACGAGAGCGAGGTGGAGGGACAGAGAGGGAGAGGTAGACCGAATGAGAGGTGGAAGGATGGAGTGAGGAACTACATGAACGAAGGCGGTGCTGGTTGGGGGGAGGGGCATCGACTGACTGGGAACAGAGGTGCGTGGGGGCGGTTCGTTCGTGGCCACCCCTTCGGGGATCACGGCGTCAGGCAATAGATAGATAGATAGATAGATAGTTTAGTTACTTCAACCTCTGCAGTTGTCTTTGAGTTAGCTGTGGGCAGAAAACTAATTTTGGAGAGGTAATTATAAGAGTGAGAGAACTCTATTTCTTATTGCTAACCTAGCAACCTCTGCGTCATATGAGTCTGAAGGGGTTAAATATAGCTGTTATGTTCGCCTCTCTCCAGTCCGTCGGGATTTGTCCTGTATTAAAAGGTACCTCAAATAAAAAAATTAATGGCTCTACTAACATCTCACCTCCTTCCTTTATGATTCTTGGATGTATCCCATCCGGTCCCGGGGACTTACTTCTGTTCATTTTTTCTATAGCCCTCCTTATTCTAGCATGGGAAAACTCTATTAGTTCTAGTGCTGGTGCCTGTTTGATGGGAATAGTAGGCACTGCATCAACCGACTCCACTGTTAGTACCTCCCCAGCACCTCTGCTTTCTCCATATCAGTTTCTGCTCTATTCCTATCATCCAAGTCTCCTATCAGTTCTGGGATACCTACTCTTCTTGTTAACTTTTCCTGAATATACTTCCAGAATATTTTTGGATTATCATTCACATTTCTAGCAATCTCTCTCTCCCTCTCCTTCACCCCCCTCCTTGTCTCCCACCTTATTTTATTGTTTATTTGTCTGCATTCCAAATCCACTTCTTTAGCTTCTATACTAGACCCCCTGTTCTTTTTTAACAATTTTAGTCTTTCCCACAATCGTTTCTTTCTTCTAATCAATGTCCAAAGCTTTCTTTTCATTGTCAATTCTGGGTTCGTTCTTTTCCTCAATTTTGTTTTATCCTTATATTCCCTTACTGGTACACATTTGGATACAGCATTCTCCAGTTTGACTCTAATCTTCCTCCACATTCCTTCAGCGTCTTCACCGTTCAAGTATTCCCCCCAGTCAATGTCCAAACACCGTCTCAGCAGCTCATAATCTGCTCTATCGTATAAGTATATTTTTTTTTATTGCTTCTATTATCCCTCTCTGTTTTAATATTGCAACTAAAACTTATACAGGCATGGTCACTACGACCTATATTCACATTGACATGTTCCACTATATCCTCCTCGTTGCTAAAAATCAAATCAAGTACACTCCCCTGCGTCCCATCTCTATATCTTGTCATCTCTGTAATATGTTGCGTTAAAAAACAATCTCGCACTTTCTCTATAAACTTGTTTTCCAGGCTACACTGTCCTGCTGGAGTAGTACAATTTGCCCAGTTGATCCTTGGCAAATTGAAATCTCCAATCAAAATATTACGATTGTTCTCTCTATTATCTATTTCCTCCATTGCTTTCAGTAGGTTATCATCCTCTTCCCTACTATTATTTGGGCTTCTATATATAGAGGCAATTAGAATTGATCCTCTTGCACATTTTACTTCAATACACAAATACTCACAATACTGCTGTCTCATATCCACCTCATTTACCTTGAGCTCTTTTCTTACATAAATAAACAGTCCTCTTCCAACCTCTGCTCTAATAGCATTCCTCTCATATAACTCAAAACCCTCCAAACTATACTCCACCAGTTCCCTTTCAATTCTAGCATTTTTTGGTCTTACTTCCTGTAAGGTTATGGCATCAGGTTTTTCCTCTTCATTCTGCAACCTACATATCAGTTCTCTTTTCTTGTCCTGGGTAAACACATCCACATTACTAAACATAATCCTTAACCCTTAATTGGCGGCGCGCAACTTATGTCGTGTGAAATAAATATGGACTAAGTGGCAGTTCACAACTTATGCCGTGTGCCATTTTCACCACATAATGTTGCTGAGAGAGAGAGATGAGTGGTGGGAGGAATGTAGCAAGCGTATGACTGCTCCAGACCACCGCGGCGGACCTACTGACATGAATCCCACCCTCCTCTACCCTCTCGCACTCGCTACACAAGGAATTATGTAGGGAAAGTAACTAATTACATGGTTTTTGCACCCGTGTTGCGCGATCGTTGCAAGAGAACCAGTGGTCGTACAAGGATGGTTGGGGTGTCATTGGAAAGCTCTGTTTATGCCCTTTGAGGGATAGATACTTGTTTTACGCTCTGGGTCTCATTTAGGCATGAAAATGATCACGTAAACAACCCTATTTAGGGTAAAAACACCCCGCTGGGTGTTACGGTCAAATAGACTACCTAGCCCGCTAAATAAGGGTTAATCTATCTACCATTCCTTCAGCAACTACACCATCCCGCTCCTCCTGTCCGTACCCTACTCCCCCCTTGGCACTACTGGGTCTGCAGCTTTGTCTCCTGTCTCTCCCTGTGACACCTCCACCCTGTTCTCCTCCGTCACAACTCCTATCACATTCTCTTCCCTCCCTGATCTCCTTCTCCCTTCTATTCGTATAAACCACTTCTTCAATTTCCCGTCCCTCACTCTCCAGTAAAAATGCCTCTTATCCTCCTCACCCAACTTTCCATTATTTTCATCAGCCTTTTCTTGTAATTCCTTTATTTTTTGTCTTTGTTCTATGCTCAAATCCTTCTTTAGTCTTATATTTTTCAGTTCTTCATTTGTGTTATTAGGCTAATGCAAGAGAGGGAAACTCTGAGTAGAAGTGTAGCTGGTGCATGTGATAATGAGAATATATGAGGGGTCACAGGCAGCAGTTAGAGTGAATGGGGGCCTTAGCGAAGTGTTCCCAGTGAAGGTTGGAGTTCACCAAGGTTCAGTGCTGAGCCCATTACTATTTGTTTTAGTCCTGGAGGCTCTGTCAAGGGAATTTAGGACAGGACTCCCATGGGAGCTGTTATATGCAGATGATATTGTTCTTATTGCAGATAGTGCGCAGGAAGCAGAGGCAAAGTTCAAAAGATGGAGGGAAGGTATGGCAAATAAGGGTCTAAGAGTTAACATAGATAAAACAAAGGTCATGATTAGTGGAGTAGGGCGTGGAACTATGGAAAGAAACAGCGACTATCCATGCACAGTATGTGGGAAGTGGGTGGGAAGTAACTCAATTCAATGTTGCGTCTGTAGTGACTGGATGCACAAGAGATGTAGTGGAGCTACAGGACCTTTGACAAGAATCATAGAACTTGAATGTGCAGTGTGCAGTGAGAGGAATGAGGAGTGGATGTGTCGGTAGATTGTGAGGTCAGAGTTGAATCAGTGGTCGTTGGGGCAGGATGCACAGTATGGGCAGTTGAATTCCCTTCAGTACCGGTACTCAAGGTATGCAACGGCCGAGGGTTAGTTGATGTGACAGTAGGCCTTTGAGATCTTGGAGGTACATAAGCAGGTTTGTTGGAGGTAGCAGATCTAGCATCCTGAGGTAAGATGGTAACAGATGTAGTCGCAGACTGGTCAGGGATACACGAAGTATCCGTAAGGGTGTCAGCGGAGGGCATCCGAGCTTCATCATTAAGGTCCTCGACTGAATGAATAGGTAGTCTAAGGCTAGGATCATGATCTGGTAATTTAGAAGTTAAGGTTGAGACCGTGGGGTTGTCATCGCTAATCTTGGTCACAGCGGTAGTACTTTGCATTGGAATTGATGCCGGGGAGACCAACTGATCGATCTCTCTATCCGACGATGGAGAATTCGTCACATTATCCGTAGAAGGCTTGCCAAGGTCAGGGATATAGGGGGGGTCCATAGAGAGGGGTGAGTCCAAGGACGGTGCATGGGCCGGTAAAGAATCCGGCATAGTGCCACCACCATCCGAGAGGATGACGGTCAAGGAAGGTGAATCAGTCTCAATATCCATATCCATATCCATGCCAGTGCCGGTGATCAAGGGTTCAGAGGAAGTCTCCATATGACGAAGGTATTATGATTCGTCCGGGATAAGCTCCATACTCACCACGGAGCCTATAATTAGAGGACTTGGTATTTGCCCTAGGAGTCAAACCCTGATATATACATCCCTACCCCCTGTGCTTATAGACGGTCAACTCGTCAGCTTCGGGTCCGGCACAGAGAGCGGGATTTGACGATAAAAGGTTCCCCTCGTGCGTGCACGTCAGGTACTCCAGTTCTACGGGTGGAAGGGAACGCCGTCCACATCCACCCTCCATCAATTATATAGAGTAGTCCAGTCGTCAATGATAGAAGGGGAAGCAAAGAAAAGGACAAAGTTAGAGAGGGAAAAATACAGAAAAGTGGTACCTTGCAGGCCTCTGGAAACCTACGAGGAGGGAGGTCTTGGTCCACTAGGGCGGCGGAGCCTCGAACATAAGAAGGTCTGTCCCCTCTATGAACAGAGTCCACCTGCCAAGCTTCAAGCCCCGCCACCGCGACACGGTGACTCCCTATCGGCGGGGAGTTCAATGCCTAATGAGAATAGATCCAAACAGAGTATCTATTAAACATCGTATATAACTCCCTCCTATACTGACTATACAGGCCTAAAATTATTGACTGTGCATTTTCCACCAAGACATCGGACAGGAATAAGCAGCAATACTGTAATGAAATATTCATATAAAATAGTAGGAGCCGAAAAATGAATGAAATAAAGCCACGAATGTACGTCCGAAGTTCTCCTCCGTTTGTCCGAACTTATCTCAGCTTTCTTGGCAATCATTTTCCATAAGAAATCACTGTATGTCCGAAGTTAGCCACTTTTCAAGATGACTTCGGACATCATTTAGGATAAGGATAGCTCTCTTATTATGGGGGATAATTTTAGGAGGCTTCCTGGATTACGGCGCATCATCACCACACATCACTTGACCTAGTTAAATCTCTATAATGTGTTTACAGTCAGGAGAAAGTGTTAAAAAACCTCGAAAAATGTCCGAAGTTACCCGGTTTTACGGTATATGAGATTATTATTACATTATGTGTACAGTATTATTATTTGGTCCACAGGAGAAAGGCCAAGAAAGTTCTGTGAGCGAGGAGTCCGCTGCAACTATGAGGGAGGAGGTAGTCCACTTGACCCAGCTGAGGGATAACCTGGAGGCATCACTACTGGTGAAGGAGGATCTTATAGCAGAGCTTCAGCTACAGTTAGATGAAGTAGTTGCTGAAGCTACCACCGTACACATCCAGGTGGAGCAGTACCAAGTGGGAGTAGCACAATTGCAGCATAAGGTTAGTGGAAGTTAATATCACAACCTCACTCACTCTCACACACACACTCTCTCTCTCTCTCTCATAGGAGAGACAGGGGTTAGCCCGTCTTTTAGGGGGTAGCGTCCCTACGAATCTGAGCTACATCTACTCCGACTATTCCTATAGGCCTAATTATGAGACATCTTCCCTATTATCACACACACAATTAATTTTATATTAGGGACCCTACTGCATGGGAAGAGAGGCTTTGGACACCTCTATAAATAACACCAAAAAGGTGGCTGGCCAACTTCCTAGCAGGTAAAGGGTGAGAGCACACGGGTCGGTTGAGCTCCTCAAAAGAGGGGATTTTCGGAGGGGTATCGTGGGACTGAGTGACCCATATACGTATCAGAAGATCGGCGATGATACGGTGTTTCGGCACATAGTAAACAGAACTGGTTTCTTGTTTAAACATCGCCCACAAAGCATATTTAGTTTAATCTTGAGAGTGTTATTACCAGTATCAGTGAGGGGACAAGGAGCCGTCAGGCACTAGCCCAGCCCTGCCCAGGCACCATAAACCTCCAGCAGTGACCACAAGGTGAGTGAGGTGACCGTTAATAGGGCAGACAGTTTCACCCTTATGGTTCCCCACCATAGGCCTCATCTTCCATCTACCCCAAGGACCTGACCCTCGGTCCTTCAACTTCTCAAACAATTCTAACCTTTATGAAGTATTTGCTATAAGGTCCATTTTCATTTCCCTCTCTCTAACCATTTAGGAAATACTTGCTACAAGGTCCATTTTCATTTATCTCTCTCTCTCTCTCTCTCTCTCTCTCTCTCCTCTCTCTCTCTCTCTCTCTCTCTCTCTCCTCTCTCTCTCTCTCTCTCTCTCTCTCTCTCTCTCTCTCTCTCTCTCTCTCTCTCTCTCTCTCTCTCTCTCTCTCTCTCTCTCTCTCTCTCTCTCTCTCTCTCTCTCTCTCTCTCTCTCTCTCTCTCTCTTCTCTCTCTCTCTCTCTCTCTCTCCCTCTCTCTCTCTCTCTCTCTCTCTCTCTCTCTCTCCCTCTCTCTCTCTCTAATATTTTAGACCTAGTAATAACGACCCACGAAAATTTAATTTCTGACTTAGAAGTTGGGGAATTAATATCTAATTGTGATCATAATATCGTCAGGCTCCAAATTAATATGTCGCACACAAACAGCACTAGTGAAACTTTTATTCCCAACTATAATATGGCAGACTTCAATAGCCTAAGAAATGACCTAAAAGATATTAATCTGCATCTCGAAGGTCTCACCAACATTGACGATACATGGGAAAGATTTAAAGAAATATTCATGAGTGCTCAAAAGAAACATATCCCAATGCGTAAAAGACACAGTAAGAAAATAAACAAACCCCTTTGGTACGATATAAATATCAGTAGAGCAATTAGGGAAAGAAATCGTTTATACAACTTAAAGAGAGAAACAAAGAATAATACCATATGTAAGCAATACCTGGCCGCCAGAAGAAAAGTAAAATCACTAATAAAAACAGCTAAGAGGAATTATGAAATAAGCATAGCTAAAGATAGTAAAACTAAT
Organism: Paralithodes platypus; assembly: GCA_032716605.1. Taxonomy (NCBI): domain Eukaryota; kingdom Metazoa; phylum Arthropoda; class Malacostraca; order Decapoda; family Lithodidae; genus Paralithodes; species Paralithodes platypus. The sequence goes on along the minus strand of CM064503.1, from coordinate 36,832,628 downwards.
CCTAAGCAATTTTACAGATACATTAACAGTAGCAAACAAATCAAAAGCGGGATAGGACCCATACTTAACACTCAAGGTGTTCTAGAAACAGATAGCAAAGACATAGCCTCTACACTTAACAATTATTTCAGCTCCGTTTTTACCACTGCTGCCAACACGAACACTCCACAAGCTACTAATCAAACAAGCAACATTGTGCTCCCTGACTTCAAAATTAGCCAATCAAGCGTCACTAGACAGATTGAATTACTGAAAATAAATAAATCTCCCGGCCCAGACCTATTCATCCCTAAAATCCTAAAAATGGTCAAAGATGAAGTTGCCGAACCCCTAACCAAAATGTTTAACATGTCACTCCAACATGGACAATTACCCACTGACTGGAAGACAGCGAATATTACACCAATATTTAAAAAGGGAGATAAAAAACAACCAGGGAATTACAGACCCATTAGCTTAACTTCCGTTGTTGTAAAACTATTAGAATCAATTATAAGAGACGAACTTGTACTTTTCATAGAGAATAATAATCTTATTAATAATAGTCAACACGGCTTCAGAGCAAAAAAAATCATGCCTAACGAACCTTATCGAATTTTATGACAACCTATTTAAGATTAATGATTTTACCAAAAGTCTTGATATAGTGTACTTGGACTTCCAGAAGGCCTTCGACAAGGTCCCTCATAATAAATTACTTCAGAAGGTCGAGAATCTAGGAATACAAGGCAACACACTTAATTGGATAAGGAATTGGTTAAGCGAAAGAAAACAAAGAGTAATTATTAATGGAGTGGAATCAGAATGGACTCCGGTGACTAGTGGAGTCCCACAGGGTTCAGTTCTGGGCCCATTATTATTCATAATATATATTAATGATTTAGACAACGGCATTAATAACATAATTTCCAAATTCGCCGATGACACTAAAATAGGAAATGCAATAATATCAGAAAGCGATAGAAGTAGCCTGCAATCAGATTTAAACAAGATATCAGAGTGGTCAGAAAATTGGCAGATGCCCTTTAACGTAAACAAATGCCTGATACTACAAATAGGCTCCCGAAACAACAAATACGAATACCATATGAATGGAGAAAAGATAAAGAGCGTATCACAGATAAAAGACCTAGGAGTGCTTATCAATGAAAATCTAAAATCTACAAGCCAATGCACCGCAGCATCTAACAAAGCAAATAGAGCGCTAGGTTTCATTAAAAGAAATTTTCATTGTCATAGTAAAGACATAGTTGTACCACTATATAAAAGTATTGTGAGGCCACATCTGGAGTATGCTGTGCAGTTTTGGTCTCCCTACTTAAAAAAAGACATAGAGAAACTAGAATCCGTTCAGCGTAGAGCAACAAAGTTAATCCCTTCCCTTAGAAATAAGCCATACAATGAGAGATTAAGAGAACTCGACCTGTTTTCGCTTAAGAAACGGAGAATAAGGGGACAGCTGATAGAGTGTTTTAAGATACTAAAAGGCTTTAGTAACGTAAATTCTAATAATCTATTTAACCCCTTCAGACTCATATGACGCAGAGGTTGCCAGATTAGCAATAAGAAATAGAGTTCTCTCACTCTTATAATTACCTCTCCAAAATTAGTTTTCTGCCCACAGCTAACTCAAAGACAACTGCAGAGGTTGAAGTAACTAAAATAAAGGTTTGTAAAAAACCCTGATGGTAATAAAGGCTTTAAAGTATCCCTAATAGGCTCAAAATTGCGTCATATGTCGGAGAGGGTTAAGATAGCCAAAGAAGGTTCCACAAGAGGAAACAAATTAAAACTAACAGGCAGGAAAGCGAACCTAGACATAACTAAAAATTTCTTCACCCACAGTATTATTAATGAGTGGAATAAGCTCCCTAATGAAGTTATTGACAGTGACTCGATATACACATTTAAAAAAAGGTTAGACACATATCACAGAAAAGTTGGTCTGCAGTAGAAGCTGATCACTGATAAGAGAACCTGGCGGAAATGAAAACGTTTTCAGTTGGAAAAGGGAAAAAAATAAAAATAAAAAAAAGTGAAAGTGTGCATGCCTTTTCCTTTCCATTTCTAACTATACTATAAATTCCTTCAGGCGATTTCCAAGCCCTGCAAGGTTATTCACTTCTAACTATTTTCATGTACGGCATATTGCCGGAGGGAGCGGAGGGTGGGGAGAGAGCCTTCATCTTTGCTATCCTTTCCTTCCACTTTCTCTTAGGGTTGCTATCTCTATTAGGATTAAGTCCTGGTCACCTCGTAGGGATCGTAAGATCTGTGTGGCCAGTGTATCTATGTAAATATATGTAAATCTATGTAAATCTCCTTTTTATCCTTAACATCTTTCCATCCACTTTCAATCACCGCACTTAACCACCTCATTGCCATTATTTTTTTGGTTATCTATAACTTCAGATCGCTTTTTATCATTTTAGTTATTTGTTTTCCTCTAACATCTTTCATACCCAACCAGGCCAGCCCCCTCTCCAGCTCGCTTTCTTTCTCCCTTCGCCTCTCTCTCTCCTCTCTCTCCTCTCTCTCTCTCTCTCTCTCTCTCTCTCTCTCTCTCTCTCTCTCTCTCTCTCTCTCTCTCTCTCTCTCTCTCTCTCTCTCTCTCTCTCTCTCTCCTCCTCTCCTCTCTCTCTCCTCTCTCTCTCTCTCTCTCTCTCTCTATCTCTCTCCTCTCTCCTCTCTCTATCTCTCTCTCTCTCTCTCTCTCTCTCTCTCTCTCTCTCACTCAGTCTCTCTCTCTCTCTCTCTCTCTCTCTCTCTCTCTCTCTCTCTTCTCTCTCTCTCTCTCTCTCAACATTTCCTCTCTCTCTCAATCTCAACATTTTGTACAATTTAATAATTTGTCCATAACTGCTGCCCTAGATCCGGTTACCCACTCAGATCCTGGCTCTCGCTCACTCTCTGGCTCTCTCCCTATCTTGATTTTGACAGCATTATTAATATCCTAAGCATTCATTAATACTCAAAATCAGGGTGGCGTCGCCAGTGTAAGTAATTATAGGATATAATTGGCGTGCTTCCTTTCAATCAGTTAGATCTTTTAGTTGTACCGGTGCCCAATGCCGAGGATTTATACATTTAACCACTTAGCTTTAGGAGAAGCAGGCCAATTGCCCATCAGAAAGGTTGACTATGATATGTGATGTTTTTTTTTTTTTTTTTTTTTTTTTTTTTTTTTTTTTTTTTTTATACATATCCCATCAGAAAGGTCGACTATGATAAGTGAATTGTTATGCATCCAGCCAATTATACATTAATAACAACAGCAATAATCTAGATATGTGCCAGGAGAGATTTCCCGGGGTTTCTGAAACAAGGGAGACATGGTAGAGATGGAAGCACCACGGGAAGATCAGGAGGACGGCTTGGTAGAGGCAGAGGAACGGATAATCTTGGAAGACTATGGCCTAGCAGATACTAAGTGTCTTAAGTGCGGAACAACCAATGCAAGAAAGAATTCGCGAAAATGTTCCGGCTGTCTTAGATCTATTCATTTATCTTGTGCTAAGCTGACAAAGAAAACATCAGGAGAACAACCAAACTGGAAATGTCTCGCATGCCCAGGGCCCACTGCAGAGCCAACCGGGGCAACACCGGCAACACCGTTCGCCGACTTGACCCAACTGGTGACCAAATGGAAAGCGCGGATCCAGGTCCTTGCCCGGGTACCTAAAGGAGCCAGAATCCAAGTGGCGGAGGCCCTTACAACCATCATAAAGCAGGCCCTACAGCTCAAGACACCCCTCGCATGGGCACGGCTCCTGGGTTTCTCCTATGGGGCCCTCCGAAAACCACCCAGAACCAACATACAAGACCATCTTCAGGTTTCACTAGCCACCAGAGTGAAACGTCAAGTAGCACAGTATATGGATGGAAACAAACTGGTGGAACCCCCCGAACAAGCAACCAAACAGGGCCCAGAAGCACCAGGAGAAGGAAGAGGAAGAGGCTAAACAGCTACGTAAGAGGGTCGCTGCGAAGCTGGCGGATAGTGACATCAAAGGGGCCGTCAGACTGTTGTCCTCTTCAGAAGGTTTTGCTGGTCAAGGCACCGAAGTTGTTGAAGCCCTACAAGAAAAGCACCCACCTACACCTAGGGACCTAAACCTCCCCCCTGCCCCAAATGACCAGATGCGCCAACCTTTAGTTGTCACGAAGGAGCAGGTGGTCGCCGCAGTGACTTCATTCCCAGCAGGCTCAGCCGCGGGCCCAGATGGTATCCGACCCGCCCACCTCAAAGGCCTCTTGGGTCAGGGATCAGGAGCTGCTGGGGAGGCACTCTTGGAAACCCTCACCAAATTCATCAACATGGTTTTAAGAGGGGAAGTACCCGACTGTGCCACACCCCTATTTTTGGGGGCATCACTCTGTGCACTGGCAAAAAAAGATGGCGGTGTGCGCCCAATAGCAGTAGGGAACACCTTCCGCCGCCTTGCCACAAAGGTGGGTTTGAAACCACTCTCGAATGGCCTAGGTCAACACTTAAGACCAGTTCAACTAGGTTTCGGAAACTCCAGGGGTGTGTGAAGCTGCTGTACACGCAACCCGCACCTACCTCAGCCAAGCCCAAGAAAAACGAGTGCTTCTAAAGATTGACATGCGGAACGCATTCAACAGCATTCGCAGGGATGTCTTCCTCCGTGCAGCTCAAGAACACATCCCCACTCTGTACCCCCTACTTTGGCAGGCTTATTCCAAACCTTCAATCCTGATTTTTGGCGAGACGGTAATCCCATCAGAGACCGGGTTACAGCAGGGAGATCCAGGTGGTCCTGCTCTTTTCTCAATAGGGGTGGATGCAGCAGCTAACAAAGTAAGGTCAGAGCTGAATGTATGGTACCTGGACGATGCAACCTTGGGTGGGTCAGTAGAGAACGTTCTAACCGACCTAAATAACATCATAACTGACCTCGGCCAGGCCGGGCTAGTGATAAATGACACCAAATGTGAACTTGTTCTCCTCAACCACACACGTGAACAAGGAGAAGAGACTCAGGCCCTGTTCCGAAACATATTGCCAGATGTAAAGATCCTTCAGGAGCACCAGCAAACCCTATTAGGTTCCCCACTAACTCTGGCAGCAATCCCACCAGCACTTCAAGTTAAAAAGGAGGAGCTTCAACGTCTCGTGAGTCGCCTGATACACATCGATGCCCACTCAGCTCTGGCCCTGCTCAAGAACTGTTTCTCCATCCCAAAACTCCAATACCTCCTGCGCACATCGATGACTTACACGAACAATGGCGGCCTCCAAGAATTAGACAGCATAATCCGAGAAGCAGTGACCAGCATCACCAACGTGGAATTTAAAGAACGGGCCTGGACACAAGCCACCCTTCCTGTCCGCCTCGGGGGCTTGGGCATACGGAGAGCCTCGGATATTGCCTCCCCAGCCTTTATCTCTTCCCTCAACGACCTCGTATTGTCCATCCTTTATTCTAAATCCGGAATGACACTTAATGGGGACGTAACAGCAGCGATTAACACCTGGAAGGGAAGTACAGGAGTAGAGGAGGAGCCTCAGGGTACCTCCAGGAGCAAGCAGAAAGCGTGGGATACCATCTCGGCGAAGAAAACTCAAGAAAATCTCCTAACCAATGCAGACCAGGTTGCAAAAGCACGCCTCCAGGCAGCCGCCCGTTCGGAGAGTGGCTTGTGGTTACACGCCATCCCCATCCCACCTCTTGGAACTCACTTGGATGCTGAAGCGCTCCGGGTCGCCATCGCGCTCAGAGTGGGTGCGGCAGTTTGTCACCCACACACTTGCAAGTGTGATGGGAGGATGGATGCTCAAGGTCACCATGCCTTGTCATGTAATTACAACGCAGGCCGCCCTGCCAAGACACTCTGCACTAAATGATGTCATAAAACGGGCCCTGCAGAGTGCTAACTGTGCATCAATCCTCGAACCACATGGACTTCACAGAGAAGACGGCAAACGGCCAGATGGGATGACCACTTTCTCTTACAAGAATGGCCGGTGCCTCGTGTGGGATGCCACATGTGTTGACACTTTCTCCACAGCCAACGCCGCCAGAAACGCCGACGAAGCAGGTGAAGCCGCCCGGATAGCAGAAAATAAAAAGCGAGAAAAATATCAAGCCATCGCCAGAATTCATCAGTTCGAGCCCCTGGCATTCGAAACTTCAGGAGTCTTCGGCCCTACCACCCTTAAGATGGTGAATGAAATAGGCCGTAAAATCAGAGAAGTTTGAGGAGAACCCCGGGAAACCCTCTGGCTCAAGCAAAGACTAGGGATGGCTATCCTCCTGGGCAATGCCACCAGCGTCATGAGCTCAGTTCGACAGGACTGGGTCATGCCACTGCGTGAGGCCCCGGCAGGAGTGGTGTATCCGTAGTCTTTCCACAGTAGGGTAAAACAAAACATAAACCTTATTTGTATGTAACATGTGTGATGCACATTAATAAAAGGGGATGTGTCGGATGGTTGAAAGCCACAGTTGCTCGCGCGTTTGGGGCTAGCAACACGTATTATGAAAAACATGCATCCTCCTTCATTCACTGTCCCCCCCCTTCACTCACTCAACCCCACAATTTGCCGGAGGATAACAGGTTTTTCACAATACGTAGACGGAGGTCTTTTTAAAAAAAAAGCAGGTAAATGTGCACACGTATCTTTAGCCGGTCAGCCGTCTAGCATCAGAAATTTCTCAAACGAAGTCCCACAAGTTTCCGTCCTGTTGCCCGCACTCTTCAATCTGTATATGCATGATATAAATACATCCAATACACCCCAAATAAACATAGCCTCCTACGCAGACGACATAACACTCACATGCACACACCAAGACCTAGACACAGCAACACGTCTCCTTCAACCCTATCTCAATACATTACATGACTGGTGCACCACAAACAGACTCAATTTAGCCCCAGCCAAATCCACCGCAACACTCCTCACAAGTTGGACAGGAGAACACAAATACACCCCGCAACTTACCATAAACAACACAACCCTAACACACACACTCACCCAAAATCTTAGGAGTAACATATGATACTCTAATGACATTCAAACAGCACACCATAAACATGAAAAAGAAACTGACACCCAGACTTAACACCCTCAGGTCACTTGCCCACATAAAATTTGGACACAACAAAGAAACCACCACAGTTTACAAACAATACATAAGATCAGTGATGGAATACGCAAGCTCGGCCTGGGCTTCTAACCTAGCTGAAACACATCATAGACCTTACAGACTATTCAAAATAAAGCCCTAAAAATCATCACAGACTGCACAGCTACTACACCTACAGATCACCTACATAATGAAACCAAAGTCCTCAAAGTCAAAGACCATCTGGACATAAGAGGCACTCAATTCCTGGCAGCAGCCTCCACGAACCAACACCACCCACTACACTACATGGCAACGCACCCACACACAAGCTGACTCGTTAGGAAGCGGTCCACAGGCTCCAGCTGATTTCTACTTACATGGTTGCAGGCGGGAGTGAGCTATAATCTATCTCTTATTCATATGTAAAGGGGACTCCAGCGATTAGGATGATGATAAAAAACAAGTAAACTTCGGCTGGCAAGTGGGAAAGTAGTGACTAATACTAGAGGGTGTGAGTGAACAATTGGAAGAGACCGCACAATATTGTTGTTTTCGGCGCGGGAAGTTCTCGGCTCAGTATGGTGGGTAAAAGTATATGTCCTATGTAAGTGTATTATCCAGCACAAGAGGCAAGATATTTGGTTCCAACTTCAAGAGGAAATGGGGGGGGAAGTGGGTAAATGAGGGTGAGGAGGGGGCTGGGGGGGGGAGGGGTGATAAAGGCGGGAGTGACGAATCGGAGGGAGAGCCGGATTTTCCCGGTTTCATGACAACATGGACGACTGAGGACACTGGAAAATTTTACTACATGCTGTTGAACAAAATCAAGAACTTGGAGGACCGAGTGACCGGCTTGGAGATAGTTAAGAAGGAAATTGTTACAGAGAATGGTGAGTTGAAGAACAGGTTGGAGTTAGTGGAGAGAGAAAAGGCAGTGATTATGACTAGGCTAGACACCAGTATCTCTGAAGGTAAAAATGCTTGGGGCATGACTAGAGACCAAGTGGTAAAAGATTTAGACAGTGTAAGGAAGGCACACAGTGACAAATTCAGGAAGATATTGGATGAACAGAAACAGCAAGATGTTAGGATAAAGGACCAGGTAAAAAGTATGGTTAAGCAAGGCATCCACGAAAACTCTCAGGCCATCCAGGAAGAAAGTCGTAGGGCTAACTGCCTCATAATATCAGGGGTGGAAGAAAAGGAGGAACTAGACTGGATAAAACGAAGAGAGAAGGATGAAGGTCGCATCAACAAGATTCTGGAATCTATTAAGGATGAGGAGGACACCTGGAAGGAGGAAATATCAGACATGTTTAGGCTGGGAAAATATACAAAGGAATACAATAGACTGGTAAAAATCGAATTTAAGTCAAGAAGGACATGTGATGAAATCATGGCAGTAGCAGCTAGGCTAAAAGGGTTAGAGGGTAAGGACAAAATCTACATCAGGCGAGACTTACCAGAAGAAGAGAGAAAGAAGGAGGCTGAACTAAGGAAAACTGCCAAGGAGGAAAATAGCAAGAGGACAGAACAAGAAAAGAATAAGTTTTTTTATGGAGTAAGAAAGGGGAAGATTATGAAACTTTCGGTAAAAAGAAACTAAAAGAAAAAGAGGGTAGGGAACAGACCGCCGCAGATAAGGCGCTTGGAGCAGGTAATGGGGGACTAGAAAGTATAAGGATTCTATATAGCAATGTCGATGGGCTAATCTCTAAGAAACTAGAACTAACAGACTTACTCAATACTAAGAAACCAGAAATAGTATGTCTCACTGAGGAAAAACTAAGAGAGGACCTTGATATAAATTTGCTAGGATGGTCTGAATACAGGATTTGGAGGAGGGACAGAAAATTTCGACATGGAGGTGGAGTGTGCATCCTTACTAGGAAAGATTTGATTGTGTCTGAGATAAAACTAGAAACTTCAACAGCAGAAGTTTTAGCAATAGAGATTGGTGGAAACGAAAAAATAGTGGTGATAGTAGCGTATGAACCTCCCAAGACGAAGACATGGGGTAAGGAGGAGCATAGCCTAATGCGTAAGGAAACAATTAGTGTGCTAGGAAATATCTTGGCTTCAAAGGATGAAATAGTCATGTGTGGGGACTTTAACTGCAAGGAAGTGAATTGGGAAGATCTTGAAGCCGGAGCAGGGGAGGAAAGTTGGAGCTATGAATTTTTAAGTATGGCCATGGAAAATTCTATATACCAACATGTAAAAGAGTCAACAAGAGTAAGGGGAAGTGATCAACCAGCTAGATTGGACCTTCTATTCACAAGAAGGGAGGAGGAGGCGGTTCAAAGTATTCAGTACCTATGCCCACTAGGAAAAAGCGACCATGCAGTTCTAGACATAGACTTACTATTGAAGTATAATCTACCCAAGGGAAGGGAAAAGCACAAGGAAAATCACTTGATGTATTCCAGAACCGATTTCGAAGGACTACGGGATTTTTTCGTCACAAAATTGGGATCAGGTGTTATCTGAAAGTGAGGTAGACAAAAAACTCAAGGCATTCATGGAGATCTATGATACTGGTATAAAAACTTCTGTCCCTAAGTACATTAATAAAAGGAAAAAAAGTAATCGCAAAGTATGGTTTAACGCGAATGTAGGCAAGCACAGGAAGCGAAAAACAAAGCCTGGAAAAAGATGAGAAACTGGGATTCAGAAGATAACAGGCAAAAGTATAAAGAGGAGAGAAACAAATACACAGAAATGAGGAGGAGGTCAGAGGCAAAACCATGAGAAAGGGATAGTGGAGAACTATGAAAAGAATCCAAAAATGTTTTTCAAGTTTGTAAACGGCAAAAGGAAGATAAAAGCCACGATCGTAAAGATTAAAAGTGGAAACAGAATCATAGAAGAGGATACAGAAATTGCGGAAGAACTAAATAGAAATTTTGCATCAGTATTTACAAGAGAAGGAGAATTCATTGCACCAGAAACCAATGAGATAGGTACAGAGGAAATGCCGGAAGTCACATTTAACAGACCAGAGCTCATAGACAAAATGAGTAAGGTGGATCCAAACAAAGCCGCTGGACCGGACGGAGTATCAGGCTGGATTATTAAAGAAAATGCCAAGGAACTGAGTATACCGTTATATGATATAATGACCAAATCATTGGACACAAGGATAGTGCCTACAGAATGGAAAAGAGCAAACATTATTCCTATATTTAAGGGAGGAAGCAGAGATAAACCACTGAACTATAGACCTGTATCACTATTGAGCATCCTCATGAAGATTCTGGAAGGATTAATAAGGGACAAATGGGTGAACTACCTGGAATCCAAAAGATTAATTACTGACCGACAATTTGGATTCAGAGGAGGCAGATCATGTGTAAGCAACTTGTTGAGTTTTTACTCTAGAGTAATAGACACAGTGGACAAGAGGGAAGGATGGGTAGACTGTGCCTACCTAGACTTTAAAAAGGCATTTGACAAAGTTTCACACAAGAGATTGCTGTGGAAATTAAAACATGAGGGAAAAGTAGGAGACAAACTGCTGAAATGGATGGAGAGCTACCTTAGCGGAAGACAGATAAGAACAACAGTAAGGGGGAAATTGTCAAACTGGACTCAAATTACGAGTGGAGTACCACAAGGATCTGTCCTAGCCCCAATCATGTTTCTAATATTTGTAAATTACTTACCTGAGGGACTAACAAGCTACATGAGCATGTTTGCAGACGATGCTAAGCTGCTTAAAATGATCAGAACCCAGGAGGATTGCCTTGAGCTCCAAGCAGATTTGCAAAAGATCCATGAATGGAGCATCAAATGGAATATGGAGTTCAATGCAGGGAAGTGTAAGACTCTAGAAATGGGTAAAAGCAAGTACAGACCTAGAAAAGATTATAAACTAGGAAACGAAGTGATTCCCAAAGCAGAAAAAGAAAAAGACTTGGGGATAGAATTTAAGGATAACATGTCTCCAGAAAGCCACGTAAATAAGATAGTGAGAGAATCACTAGCACTATTGGCAAATATCAGGATGTCTTTCAATTATCTTAATGAAAACACCATGAAACAAATAATAACGGCAATAATAAGACCCAGGATGGAATATGCATCTGTAGTGTGGTCCCCTCACATGAAAAAACATATCCACAAAATTGAGAGGGTACAGAGAGCAGCTACGAGGATGATCCCAGGTTTGGAAAATTTGGAGTACCAAGAGAGGCTCGAGAGATTGAATCTACCTACACTGGAACAGAGAAGGAAACGAGGACAGCAAATTCAGATATACAAATGTGTTAGAGGTATTGACAAAATCGACCAAGAAAACTTCATAGAGAGGGATGGAGGTGAGAGAACAAGAGGTCACAGCTACAAACTAAAGTGCTTAATAGTAAATCTGATCTGAAAAGTAAAAGATTTCCTACCAACTCGATTAGTGGGTGGAACAAATTGCCAGCCGAAGTAGTGTCTGCACCATCAGTGCATAGTTTCAAAGCACGGTATGACAAACATATCTTAGGAGGCGGGAATTAACGAGCATGCTCACTCCCGCAAATACAACTAGTGTAAGTACAACTAGTGTAAGTACAGACACCAGGAAATATCAAAACAACACCCAGCACACAGTATCACACACTACTGTCTTCTCTCCCTCCCTTCCACCCCAAACCAGCTTCCAGAAGCACATCCATACTCATATCTCTCGCCGTTCCATCCAATCACTCAGACAACACGCAGCTGCAGGCACGACCTCCTGAAAGCCACCCTTCTGAATCCTCCCTTCCTCGCGAGGACAGAGTCCACCTGGCCAGGCTGAGATGCGGACACCATCCAGCTCTTCTTCATCATATCCATTACATCATAGAAGGCTGCATTTCACACAATCACTTATGCCAACAACACAATCTGCACTCCTTGAGATTCCTGTGGGAAAGCCCGGTCGTGGACATGGCCTTCCTTAGGGATTCGGGGCTGTTCGGCCAGGCAGCTTAGGGAACGACAACAACAACAACACCATTTAACGCTTACAGGTTGTGAGAGACTGGAATTTGAGGAATTCGAGGCGGTGGGGACCAATAAATGGAGTGTGGCTGCAGTGCCCCGATAAGCCTTGATAAGCCTACTCCTAACGTGTAATGCTTTTCTATGGTGTATCTGGATAGATTGCTCTTAGGTAAGAGAGCTTTGCTGCCATGTTGGTTGCCAGGCCAACTAAGATACCCAGGTTTGTCTACTGGAATAAGTGTAATATCCCTTGATCACTTAATTCTACAGTAGAGAGTGATTTTTTTTTTTTTTTTTTTTTTTCTTTTTTTTTTTTTTTTACTATGTGAATCAGGGAGACAAAAGGCATAACTGCCTGCAGCAAGTGCCTCCCCCTGAGTTGAAAGTGACAGGGTCAAAATCAAGGGACGTTTGAGCTAAAATGCCTGGACACACAGAGTTTGAAGCAATTTAAGTCATAGGAAAAGGGAAAGACTGATTCTGGGAGAGAGTTCCAGAGCTCAGCAGTTGAATAGAAGAAAGTCTGAGAATAGCGTTTCACTCTTGGGTTGAAGAGTTGCACAAAGTAGGGGTGGGATTGTGTTGCAAGGCGGGTACTACGTACCCTATTTAGAGGAGGTGGTATACACCGGGAAAGCTCCGAGGAACACTGATTATTGTAGTAGCGATAGAATAGCGAGAGAGATGCAACATTGCGGCAAAGAGAGAGAGATTGCAGAGAGTTGGTGAGTGGACAGGAGTTAATGATACGAAAGGTTTTCCTTTCTTCTTTGTCTAGGAGTGCGGTGTGAGTGGATCCTCCCCACACATGTGAACAATACTCAATACAAGGACGCACTGTGCCTCCGTACAGGGCAAGAAGCTGCGCAGGGGTAAAGAGCCCCCTTGAGGCGGTTGAGCACACCCAGCTTCTGGGAGGCTGCCTTAGCGAGACTGGTAATATGGTCCTTCCAAGTGAGAGCAGAAGAAAAAGAGACACCGAAAACATTGAGAGAAGATGAAGGGTTGATTTTTGTATTGTTGAAGAATAAGGAATAGTCCTCTAGAGGTTCCTGACTGGTAGTAATATGGATAAATTGAGTCTTGGAAGCATTAAATGCAACAAGGTTTTCTCTACCCCAATTGGAAATAGCTAGATCAGAAGATAAGTTGCATGGTTTCATTACGTTTGCTTTTGAGGGACTGCTGGCTGGGGCGTTCTGGAAAACTAATTGAGTGGTGTAAGGTAGAGTCATCTGCATTTGAATGGATGGGACTGGATGTACAGTTGAGAAGATCATTTATGAAAATTAGAAAGAGAATAGGAGATATGACAGAACCCTGAGGCCGGAAAGGAAATTAGAGACAAAGGCATAGATGGAGGGACAGAAACCGAAGGAGGGCAGTTTGGAAATTAAAGATTTTTGCCACACTCCATGGAAGGCCTTCGATATGTCTAGTGCAACAGAAAAAGTCTCACCGAAGTCCTGAAAGTTGGATGACCATGAGTTAGTAAGATATGAAAGAAGATCACCAGTAGAGCGACCCTTAACTTAAGACGTGCGCATGGGGGGGTATGAGACACCACACTCCTGTGCGCACGTATTTGAGCTGTTCCCATCACTAACATCGTTATTTTACCATAAATAGCATTAATACTTATCCATATGCGCCTATTATAGGTTGATTATAAAGGTATTAACCTGTTACAACAATAAAACAAGTGGAAACAGTGTTTGGATGGTCAAAATCGGCGATACAGGCCGGGAGTTACATAATGTATGGCTGAGGCAACCTCCCTGCCCTCCTCCCCTCCCCTTGTCTGAAGAGACACTGTTACGCAATAGTCTCTCTCTCGCTCTTTCCCACGCTTGGTAACAGTGATGACAACGCCCTGCTACCAACTCGCTAATATTAGCACGAAAATAGATCACAGAATAAGGGAATAACAGGGAAAATAGGTGATACCTGAAGGAGGGGAGGTGGAGGAGTAATATTTGGCATGGCCCAGGGGCAAAAAACAAAACAAAAACAAAATTATGTGTTTTAAATGGATTTTTTTTCCCCAGACTCTTAACCCTTACACCCCGGAAGGGCTCTTTAACGCCCATAAAAAAGCATCGTCCCGCGCAAGCCGGAAGGGCTCTTGAACGCCCATTGCTTGCGTGAGTGCTTCCGAATTCCGCGCGTAAATTTTTTGGTATCGTGGGAGGGTAGGTGGCGCCACCAGAAGGTAAACTACGCCACAGCATCAGTATCTACCCCGACGCCATCATGAAGAGTACCGCCAAATAGTGATTCCGCTGTGTCCGATACCGTGCTTCCTACGACGCCCGTGCTAGTTCGTCGCGCCTTACCCCGACGCCATCGCCTAAATGTGTTATCTCCCTGAGGTATTGAGACACTTTATGAGCGTGCTGAGGCCAAGCATAGTGTTGATGATGAATGCAGTGACGACTCCAGTAATTATAAGTCGAGTGATTATGGCCATGAGAGTGACAAAGAAGAGCAATTCCTGGGATTTGTGAGAGAACATGAGAGTGATGAAGGTGATGTACCAGCTTTTGAGGAAGCTGTTTTACCTCAAGACGGTGAACTTGAGAGAGTGAGTGAGTGGGAGAGTTCAAGATCACTCTCCAAGTGTCGCATGAGTGACACGACCCCAAGCCCTTCGCCAGCTAAATCGCCTTTCAAGCTACACTTATATAAGAAGAAAATACTTGAAAAGGCGGCCGCGGCAGCTAGGGAACAAGCCAAAATACTTGGTGGGGATGAGGCGTGAGTGAGGGTGAGCGTGGTGACCCATTCTCGCCCGCCATTGTCTCCCTTATCTACCCACCCCACCCAAGATGACCCGGATGACCCCGGTCCCCCTCCTTCTTCCCCACCCCCCCCACCACTGCCAAGGGTTGAGGACCCCCACTTTCCGCCTATTTGCCTCCTAGGTCCCCCGACAGGAGACATACTGCTGCCGAAAAGGGGAAAGGCAGCAAATATGCCAAAAAAGGAAAGACAAGTAAGCGAGTTTTGTTCGAGGCTCCCGCGGCGTCCACCCCTGCCGGCCCCAGCCATACGCCACGCAACTTCCCCGACGGTCCTCGCCACCTCTCCAGCCGTCAACATATGTGCCTGACGAAGTCTTTGAGCTCGCATCACCAATACCTGGGCCTAGTGACAGTGAAGCATTGCTTTCTGTCACTCGTCGCAGGCCAAGGAGCCCAGGACCTCGGGGGGACACAGCCTCACCCGCGACTCCTTCCCGACCTCGCCCACCCGCACGCCGGCCCACAGCAATCAATCGTTGCCCCGCCAGATTATGTGGGGGGCCACCTGATTGATGAAGGGCACCTCTCAGAAGACTCTGGCCCATGATTACATAGGTTCCACCGTCAGGGCAAGATGACCACTCTTGACGATGGGACTGTATGGACTATCGACGACTCCTCGACCCATCCGCTTTGCGCCCGGCGTCCCGTTGTCTTGGTCCGTTCATGGCTGGCCGCCGCACCCGCCGCCCTAGGGCGCGCGCCTCCCGAGTTGGCCGGTGTTGGACTTGCTGGGACCACCAGCTGGAGCTCCTCGTCACAACCCCCCCCCCCCCCCCTCGTAGAACAAGACCCATTCTAGCGTTTTTTCCAGTGGCAAGACGTAGTTGTAGGGGGATGGATACAACCCTGATGTGCCAGCTTTTGATGAGGTACTGGAGGGTTCCGGCATTACCCCAATTTTCCTGCAGGCCCCAATGCTCCACCACACAACTATTTGAGGCCTTCTTTAGCAGATGAGGAGGTGGTAGGCTATGTTGTCAAAGAAGACAAATAAAGCAGCACCAATTCCAGGTCCACTTTTTGCGGCAAAAAACGGTGGGGCGGGTGGACCCAAGGGCCACATGAGGCAGTGGACCCCAGTGACTCATAAAGAGTTCATGGTGTTCCTGGCATAACCATGCTAATGCCTCATGTCAAGATAGCATAGGTTGCCTGACTATTGGATCCACCAATGATTTCATATCCACCCCTGCCTTCGGGAGGAAATATATGTATCGCGACCCGGCACCTTGATATCCTCGCAGTCGCTTCCATCTTGTCACCAACCTTGACGGTCCACCTGCCCAGACAAGCGTGGAAGATTAGGACGTTGTACTCGATGATGCGGAGGACGCTTCAATCCTCCTACTTCAAGCCCTTCCGCTAAGGTCGTTCATTGATGAGTCTCTTGTGCTGTTTCCTCGGAAAAACTCAGCGTTTCGGCAGTACATCCCCTTCCCAAAAAGACATCGTCTTTGGCATAAAATTCTCTTGTGCTGTGGCGACTGCCAAACTGAGATTATGTCCTGTGACATTCCTGGTCTACAGCGGGAAGGAAGGGGACGTTTCTTGTGGACCCCCTCATTGCTTTGGGGGAGGCAGTGGTGCAA